>CACRXP010000248.1:567458-588499 GCA_902702965.1 Spirometra erinaceieuropaei | reverse complement strand
CTTACCCGCCAAAGAAGCACACCATGCGTCACCGCGTCGTGAGAACACGGTGAGCTGGGTGGCGAGACCTCGACACAGTAACTGACACTATCCCTCCCCTGCCCCGGTGTTCGACTACGAAAATGCTCACCCGTTGTTACATTCACTCAGGCTCTGATGATGAGTTCGCAAACTCCGACTAATATACCTACCGTTCCAGTGATCGCGTTTCCGTCTTATTGTAAAAATTACGACTACTTTTCAGGGTAGTAGGAAGGCCGACCAAATATCCAAACTTTTACCCTAACTTCACCTTGTAAAATGGTAAAGTACGCAAACATCCGACGGTAAACTACCCTACCAAAGCGTTTTTTAAAGGGATATCTTAATAAAGGAAGTTTTTAAAATTGATATAGAACATATTAATCGCCGACTTTCGTTGTGAACGTTCATTCTTCTCGACGATGGGGTTTCATGTTTGGGTGAGTCTACAAATATGACTCGAACGGCCGTCCGCTCTGGAAGGCGTAAGCACTCACTACTTCGGTAAATGCTTTTAAGAAATATCTTGTTTGAATATTCGGATAAATGCAATGGATTGAAAACACCGAAAATCGTGAATTGTTCGCCGCCATTTCAAGGACGGTCTGAAATTCGAGGCACCCCAACACAAGAACTGTAAAGCAAGCTGGCGAGAGGAAAGAACTTCTAATATACATAAAATGCTGTCTGCGATTGCGACTGCCAATTCAACCCAAATTTATTAGTCGCCGATTGGTCTAACGTGGGACCTTATGAAAATTCCTATGACTTTCCTGTCGGTGAAACCAAGTGAATTCCTGTCTGCCGTGGTCAACTGCATCTCATGCAATGGATGAACTGAAAAAGTGGAGCCAATTTTCGAGGAACCGTTTTGGAATCTATGTTCAAACTGTCGGCTTTGGGTTAGCCGCCATATTTGACATTATCTTAATCGATAAAGGAAATTGAAATCCCAACCTGACTAAAGAACCATTTCCAAACGTTATTCTAATTGCGACGTTTTATTTACACGTTGTTTGCATGAACAGTTGCAACGGTTCTGGACGTTTTCGACATTTCCGCCTTCCTGAAAAATTTATTCCTAAACACTGTACTGTTACTTTTATTGCTTCTTTTACGTCATCAACTCGCTTAAAGACTTTCATTATTGAGTCGGAGCTTTGTCCCATTCGTCTGTGCCGGTTTGCGACCAGAACATCCGTAAATTTTTAGCACATTTGATAAGTTAGAAAATTTACTGTATATGAGTAAACAAAGAATAGGCTGAAAGGAGTTTTATTTCTAAGATGATTGTAAGAAAGGCATAACGGAACTCTGCTGTTTTGAGTTGGTCGGGCCAATTTGTTGAACAAAGAGTGATTATGTCCAGCCTCGGTTGGGTGTACCTCCATTATGTTAGAGCATAAAACGGCGATGTTTGCAACGACATTGCACACACACACTGAAACTTGGTATTTTCGGAAGACATTTCCGATTAACTGAACAAAGAGCGACTTCGCAAGACTTGTCCTCTCCTTAGGTGGTGACAGGTTGATTGGACGAACTGTAAAAGCACAGGAAAATGCGAAAATAAAAGAGCAATAGATCAGGTAGATGTTCACTGTCCCGTCTTGCAGCGATTTGTGTTTTTGCCTTGAATGATAAAGTGCATTTGCGGACGTATACTTCTAAGGAAACTCGTTTTCCCAAAATACCCCAGCGAGCCCTTTATCCGATTCTTTTAAGTCGCCCAAATTTAAATCCCCGAGGAAATAAAATAAGCAGTGAGATGTGAGACTCATTAGAGAGTTAGAGCAAAGCGTCAAACCACAAAGCGCCGGTTTTATCAATCGCTTTCCCCCCAAAAACAGGGTCTTTTGCCAGTAACTGAAACAAATCCTGCAATGATGCAAGATTGACATGTGTCAGGATGGATGTGCATTGGATGTGAGAGCAAAATCTGTAGAACCACTTCTCATTCTTTACAACTATGTCAAGGTTGCTCTTATTCCTATTTAAACACTGAAGGAAACTGGCTTTTCCTAAAAATCCTTCCTCTGCCAGAAAGCAAAGCACAAAATGCCAACTGCATAATGAGTCACAGGTTATATAATGCTTATAGCACTAGTATATATTTTTCAGTCAACAATGATGTTCATCTTCTGTATCCAAGCACTAGCCTATTACGCGGATGCCATCCGCGACCGTTTTACCGTGACTAACAGTAGGCAAGTAAGGTACTGATGATAAAGTGCTGGAAGATTGTTGTGGACTGACAGGATTCAAAACGGTGAATGCGATGCTCTGACCTGCAGGCGCGACGTCCGACAGACTGGCTCCCATTTAACGCAGAGGTGACCTCAGAGACATGAAGCGTCAGAAAACGCGGTAATAGAAACAGCTTATTACCAGCCCACGAGAATGGGCGCGATAGGCATTTGACGGACGGCCCAAGTTCAGTAATTGGGGAGAGTCATCCAACGAACTTAAAGTTAGGATACGGCTGAGAAAAAAAACAACGAGATGCACAACTATTTGTGCGGAACTACTACATTTACTGTTAACAGAAGTCGGTCCGGTTTTAAAGAACAGCATTTAGTTTGTTCTTTTTAATAAAAATACATTTCTACTAATACATAGTCAGTACGACGATTCCAGTAATCAAGAATGGGCACACGGCACCTGTCAAATGCAGACGCTGGAATGACCGGTTTCGGCTTATTGGCCATCGCTGGTCAGTGATACTACAGCCCACATTTGGGCCCCAGTCTGTTTATCATTGGGAGGCCCCTTGATCACGGCATTACGGACTCATATCGGATCGGTTGACATGGGAAATACCCTGTCTTGGTCGGCATCACATCTCAATCTTTGATCGCTGGTCGCCGTGCGGGCGTCGCGTAGACCGTACAACCTCTGTTCTGAGATAAAACGAAACCATTCGTCTCCCGTCAGGCAGTCAGAATAATGCGGTGTGTAAAACTAACAGGGAAACAGTTTATAACTACATTCCTGAAGGACGAACCTGTTCACCAAGGAGAAGGATCCCTTTGGGGCTTCTGTAGCGTCGGAAACTGAGGGCAGGCTGGTTGCAGGCAAAGCTTGTGACGTGTTGCTCGGCAACTGCAATCGTGTCAATAGGCTGTTTAAAAGAGAAGAAGAGGGGATGGGAAGGAGTTTAAATAGCCTGAATTCGGAGGACATGACTCATTGCTATGGCTGCGAACTGCCCATCGTTGGTCACGCAAGCTCGGTGGTTTACTATGCCATTAGATCCTGGTTCTTTGGAAGAACATCCCAATATTGTATATTTCGCCGATGGCTGAACACAGCATGATCGTGCTTTAAACTCCGTCTCTGGCCTCAGTAAGCGGTTGGATCGCCAGTCTCGTCCATATAATTGGCGTAAGGAGAACAATGTCAAGCAAATGGTGATACGGCTGCCTTTTGCTTAAGGGTGCTTCTAAATGGCGTGGCATCAGAGGCGACGAGGAAAAATGAATTGTTGGGTTCTGCCGTGAACGAACGGGATGGGGTTTTGTTTAGAACTTGGTGGAAACCCAAAAGCAACGTGGAAGAATAGCCGAAGAGAGTTTAGGATATTAGCGGAATCCATTTCTTGATAAATAAAGGCGAACAAAGATTAAGTGGATCAATTACAAAATGGACTAAAACGGTTAGGACGGAAATGGAAGTCGATCGAGGGTCGAAATTATTGATTTGTTGATGTAAGCCATTTGGGTAGCAAGCACCCAATGTTTGGGCAACAGCGGCTGATAAGGACTGATTATTTCGGTTTTCCTTACTTTTTTTCGATAGGTTTTTCAAGAAATGCATGCATCGTAACTCACGCGCAATGGAACTAAATGTACCTTTGAATAACCGGCGATCAAAACGTTTATAAAGGAAGTCAAGCTGGATCTGAATGCTTGCGTACTGCTATTTTGGAGGTGTCAGGCATCCACGTACGGATCTACAATTCGAAAAAATGCGTGGATGCAGGGGCCCCACTCCGAGCGCCTGTCGCAAAGCTGGGCCCTCTCGCGAGCGTCTGACGTTCGCCCGTTCGGCTCCCCAAATGGCCAATCAAAATCAAGGTCGAGTCGGAGGGGTCCTGGCTTAAGACGCTCTGACGCAATCCCTGACTGACGCCAGTTGGGACGCCGGTCTCCCGCCCTCGTCCGGCTGCTAATTCTATCCAACCCCTTCTCCAGTTATTCTGTACAGAATAAACAATCCTCCCAACTGGCGCCCACCTCCTCTTTCCCCATTCGGGAGCGGGCCTGAAAGTCGTGGTGGCCAGGGTCTCGCACTCTGCACAGGCTACAGCTCCTCCCACGTCAGCAAGCATTCATGAACACGGACACTCATCGCACGTCGCAAGATACGCCACAATCATTTCTGTCAAAGTATTTCATTTCATCCATCGTACAGACCGCAAATCTGGCTCGGCAGAGGTGGCAATCATCGAATTTGCTGGCATACTAAGTATTATAAAAATCAGAATTCCAAGAGATCAAAGCTATGCTGAATTTCAGTACGATGTCAGATGGGGTTAGCAGGGGGGAGTTCATTGCTGGATGTAACTGCCATGCAGGAGCTTTTTGACAGCCACGCCAGCGCCCGTGAACAGGCGCCAGTATTTGACGTGGTTTACCGCACTTGATCTTTCGTCACTCGCTGGCATGTCTCCCAATCGATAATCAATAATCGATATTCAACTCATCACTTGTCATGCTGGTGAGTGCCTATCACACCAGCCGCTTCTCATATTCGACCGTCGCTGCCGACGATGTCCACCGTGTGCCCCACAGCAAGGTCAGGGCATGGACGGTGACACGTGCGCGAATTAGTTTGTATCGATAGTAGACTTGCACAGCATCTGCCGCACTCTATCCTCCTGTCTCACCTGGACTCGGTATCAAGACCGAGTCGAGACGACCGGAGGCGGGGGAGGGCGCAGGTGGATGGCAAGGTCGAGCCCGCACCTTGGAGTTCCACTCCGCACCCCCTGGTCCACACAGCAAATAATGAGGTTTTGACCAATAACAACAATGAGGGAAGGGGCGGCAGGGGTCCCAGTGCGTCCGACGTTCGTCAGCAATCGGGTCTGTCACCGCGCCCCGAAATGTTAGCACTTGTTATGGTGCGCCAATCCGATAACGCCTACCAGAATCCGATATGGCCCCCGTGTTGGTCTAGCACATCTACCACGTGGCCCACTTTGGGGGACACGCTGTTTCTCGTGGACAACCGACACACACACACAAGCAAACTGCCAGGTCACGGCAACCTGGCCTGTGCACAGAATCAGTCTTCTCTCATTGTTCTCTCTGTCACTGCTGCTGTAGTACAGAGCCGCTGCTAACACTCAGTGTAAAAACCACCGCTATAACTGCCATCAGTATGTTATTATTTATAGTGTAAAAGATCTACTCATGACACATGGAGTCTTGATGTAAACTTCAGACTATCGAAAGAACTGCTGCGGACCTCTGATGAAGACGCTTCGAACAGTGTAGGTGCGGGCTAATGTTGCAAGTTGCTGAAGGCCCTGCATGGTTCACGTCAAATACTCTTAACATCCTAATGCGCACCTTTTTTTTAAAAAAAAATTCGCACTCATTTTATAGACGTGCGTACAGGCACGTCAAATGCTTACCCAATGCCGAAAGACAATGCCTTCTTGGTGCGAACCACGGCGATTTGTGTTTCATTTATTTTATGTGGCCGGGAGTTAAGCACCGTGCTCACCGACTCCGGGTCACGGAAGGCAACGAAAGCACAACCGTGGGATTTACGACCCGTCAGAAAGCCAACCGCCTTGACAGTGCCAAATTTGGAGAAGTACTCGCGCAGATCGCACTCCTTTGCCGATTCGGGCAGGGGTCCAAAGTAGATTCTGCCCTGATTCAAGTTTTCCTTAGATCTGAAATAATTGGTCAGAGTTTTGAGGGTTGTACATTGTTCGAGAAGTTAGTTCAGTTCAGTTTATTTGAGGGAATCATAGGCGTTAAACCTTTGAATTCCCTGTTAGTTAAGAGGCAAATTATATCAACAATTTGAAAATGGGAACATCAAAAAGCTCAGAATTCCTTCGAAACCAGTCAGATAAACTAATTGTTCCAAGTGTTAAAAACATTAACATTACTGAAGGCATAACTGGTGCGATATCAATTTCTGGGGGAGACGAATTGAATGTCAACACTCACATCCAACAGGTTTTGGATAATAAAAAGCAAATGCTACTGAAACACGGGCAGTAATATAATAACATAAACTATTAGAACGAAATGCTAAGACGATCTTGGCCAGGTGACATTATAACGTTTAGTAGTATACTGGCCCGAATTGCGCTTAAAAGCCTCGACGGATGTGGACATGACGACATCTGCAGACAGAACATTCCAAGCCTTGATTACTCTGTCTGAAAAGAAGAACTTCCGAATGTCCAGCTTGGCGCAAATCACACGTAGTTTAAGTGGATGACCTCGGAGGTTCGTTGTGGTTGCTAAGTCAAAGAAATCAGCAGGTATGAGACAGCAGTCCTGGCCGCGTATTACACGGAATGTTTGTATCAGGCCGTCTCTTAGCTGACTGTAACTTAGTGAAAAAAGGCCGTGGTTGGACAGCCGTGTTTCGTAGGGTAGTGAACCCCATCCACTAACAAGTTTGGTTACCCGCCTCTAAACTTTCTCAAGCATGCTGAGGTCATTGGAGGTCCAGGGTTTCCACACTTGAATAGCGAGCTCGAACTGTGGCCGTACAAATGTCCAAAAGACTTAAACGAAGCAGTCCTCATCGAAGGTAGAGAAAGCTCGCCTGACAAGGTAAAGGACTGACATCGCGGACTTGGCCACCTTGGAGCAGTGGAACGATGGTTCCTCAGAATGCAGTCTAAGGCAGACCTGTTTGTGAATCAACATTCTCACTGCTGAATCGCAGACCTGAAGCGCACTCCACACGCGACATGCACGTGAAAGTGGCATTCAGATGCTATAAGGCCAGGCATACACTGTCACATCAGGCCTAAGACCTATCCGGGCTATCATTCGGCTGTAGGATTACTCATGCAGATTCGGAAGAAATCCAAGAGAGACTCAGTTCTGCGCCCCATTCTGTTTCTCTCTTAACATTAGGAAAATCCGACGGCTAGCTCAAGCGTTATTTTGAAGATCCTATGCAGCAAACGTGTTTGTAAACTAACATTACTTTTCAGAAGATGAAGATGCGATCATTGGAACAAGAAATTTATTGGCCTGACGTTTCGGATTCTCACTCGAACCCATCATCAGAGACAGTAGCAGATAAGGGTAATGGCACAAGGAGTGTAGTATTTATGGCACGTGGCTGTAATTAACAGCCCTCGAAATCACCGCCGGGGGGGGGGGTCGTAATTGATGCGATGATGGCTTGTCAGTCCGCGTACGAGTCGTTATTTTCCGCGATTTCGTCATCCTTGTTGGATGCTGGTGTGACGATTGCTCAGCAAATCGGCTCACTGTAACTGGAATTATCGCTCGTCTGCGCCCTTCCCACGTGACTGATTCCCCTGCCCAGGGAAAATCTCAGCACAGAATACAGTAACGGGGGGTCATTGCGCTTGTTGATAGATTGCGAGCCTGAGAACCATTACTTGAGCGAAGTCTTTTGGACTTCAATGCCTTAAAGGCGGGGCAACTTAAAAGACAGGGATATCTGATGTGGTTAGTCTGTATGACGTTCAAAAGAAGGCAGTTCAGTGTGGCGATTAGCTGAAGCGTTCCAACAAACTGCAAGAAATGTTTCGTGTGTTTTACAGTACTGGCGAGAGTACATGCACTTAAATAAAGGCAGAAGTAAACATTCTCGTGTTCATATTGGATACATTCCTCTAGGACGAATCTGTGCTTACCTAATGCGACTACTCAATGTTTTCATGACGCGAGCCACGATGATTTGCGTATCATTCAAATGATGCGGCCGAGACTCGAGAACCGCCTCTGCTGAATACTGGTAACGGAAGACAACGTAACCACATCCGCGGGAGGAAGGCGCCTTCGACACATAGACCTCATTGACAGCGCCAAATTTGGAGAAGTACTCATACAAATTGTGCTCATTTGCTGAGTTCGGCAGGCAACCGAGGAAGATTTTATTCGGCTTCGCGTTCCGATCCATTTTATTATTATTATTATTCATAGATCTAGTTTGAAAGGCGAAAAATCACAAAGCTGTGAATTTAAAACGGAAGGGTGCAGAACCCGAACAAACTTGAGCTAGCCTGTAGATCGTGTCATACGTTAAATAGTGGTAGAATGGAGTTTTATCCGAGGAGCAACAAAACGGACGGAGGGCAAGGAGAAGCAAAAAATAAATTAATTTGCTCCGCAATTTTTATCGTACGATATAATTTGGCACAGAAGGTGAGCGCGATATTTAAAAAAAATGGAAGCCATTTCCGAAAGGTAGGCATATGCTGCTGATAATGCCCCCGACATTGGCTCTCGGCTAGCGAAAATAACTTGCATGACAGGAAACCTCGTTGTCATCGCTGAGATGTCAGATCACAGTTGAATATACAAAACAAATGCAAATTTACACTGCTGGCGGAAGTGCATGCACTTAAATACAGAGAAGAAGTAAACATTCTAATGTTCCGGACTCTGTGCTTACCGAACGAGTTCAGCCAATGCTTTCCTGTCGTGAGCCAAGACGATTTGTGTTTCATCCAATTGGTGCAGCTGGGACTCAAGAGCCTTCTTTGCCGACTTCAGGTCACGGAAGACCACGTAACCACTTCTGTCGGTCTGAGGTCCCTTCGACACGCTGACCTTATCGACGACGCCAAATTTGGAGAAGTACTCATACAACTTGAGTCTATTTACCGATTGCGGCAGGCATCCGAGGTAGATTTTGTTCAGCTGAGCCTTCTGCTTCATTTCATTCTTAGATCTAGTTTGAAAGGCGAAAAATCAGAAAGTTCTAATTTGACAACAGTAGGATGTAGGACCCCAAATAACTTAAGCTGGCCTGTGAACCGTGTCATACGTTGCATAATGGTAAAATGAGGTTTAATGGGCGGAGAAACACGAGGGACGGGTAAAATAAATAAATTTGAGCCGAAAGTTTTATCGTACGGTGTCTTTTGGCTCAGGGATTGGGCGCGGTTATGTAGCCTAGCCTGATGGACACAACACAATGTTATCACCGACAAAGACGAGGGAGACTGCAATGGCCATTTCTGGCTTATTAGCCGACGTCAGCTAGTTATACCCCACCCCTAAGTGTGGAACATCCGATGCTCGAACTCGCAACCTTTTAGTTAGAAGTCCAACGCCTCTAACCACTGGGCCACGGGTCCGTTGTCCTGTCGGTTGCTATCAGGAATATACAATGGTAAAAGAGCGCTCACCGATCGCTTCTACGGGACGCACTCGTTCCGTTGTGGCTTAGTGGTTAGAGGCGTGGACGTCTAACTAACAGGTCGCGAGTTCGAGCCTCGGGTGTTCCACACTTCGGGGTTGGGTGTGACTGGCTGACGACGGCTAATAAGGCAGAAATGACCATTCAAGTCTCCCTGGTCTTTGTCCGTAATAACATATTGCCTTTATCATGCGCCACTGTGCGGTTGCTGGTTGGGCTCGAGAGTGAGAGAGCCCGCAAGGCACAACGGAACGAGTGAGTTCCGTGAGAACGATCGACGAGCACCCCCTACCACTGGACACAACACTGTCTGGGTTAAGGCATATATTTTGTAACTACTCAAGGTACAAGCGCGCACTCCCTATAGCTTTTACTTTGCATACAACTACTTGACATCGTCGCCCGTGCATTCCCAGACCTCGCCTGTAAAAACCCCTATTATTGCTGGTCCCGTAATACAGGTGGCAGGATTTGTTTACTTCAAGTGGTGCTACATAACTACATCTGATAAAAAATAAAGAAAAGCCAATTTTTCAAACATAACAGACCTTGAAAAAAGTCCCCTGGTAAGTTTATATTCGACCAACAAGGGAAGGAAAGTTCAAACAATGGGAATGGTGGCTAATAATTGATTTTTTACAGACACAATGAATTCTAGAGTATAGTTGTTTCGGAGTTGCCATCTACTTGGGCGTCCTACACCGCATGGTTACCATAATATGCTTTTCATTCAGTTAATGCGACCGGGGCTCAAGAACCTCCCGTGTCGAGTTCAAGCCACGAAAGTGAACAAAACCTACTACCGCGGGTCTTACATCCCTCATACATCCCTACGTCCATGGCAATGTGCCCATACAAACTGCCCTTATTTACCGATTCGGTCAGAGATCAAAGACAGACTCTGTCTTGCCCCATATTCCGATCCCTGTGCCTCTCATATCTAGGTCAAACGATCAAAGATCTCAAGATTGCACTGTGTCCGAGAAGTGCCTCACGCTTCAAAAGTCGAGGACAGGCGTATTTACAAAATAAAATTATGATTAGCCGCAGGCCAGGACTGAACTAAAGTGTAGCTCCGTGGCTAAAGACCACGTGGGCTGTCAGGAGGTGATGAGTTGTCAATAGTAGAGAAGTTTAATTCACTTCTCCCGAACGATCCTTATCAGTCCAGAGGCGGCGAGCACCTTGACTCAAAGACACGGTAACAATCGGGAGATGGCACCCAAAAAATCCGCCTAACCAAAGCAGCCTGTCTTACGGAACAGGTGGTAATAGGGGTTTTATGGGTGGTGGCTGGTCGGGATGTACGATACTAGCCGACGGAAAGCCTTATTTGAACAGGTGAATGATCAAAGTTGGCCCGCTCTCCGTTCCGTTATTACTAAATAGGTCGCCAAAGGTAGTATAGTGATAACGAACGAGTGGAGGGAGTATAATCGTCTTCCCTGAGAAGGTTATCTACATTTCTCTGTTAACCACTCAAAGAACTTCAAGGACCCTACCACAGGACAGCACACCAATGCCATTGAGGCATACTGGAGTAGACTGAAAAGGAGACTCCACGAGGGAAGCCCTGTGTGTGGTCGGGCTGTGTGGGCTCACATAGACGAAGTACAGTATCGTCTTTGGTTTGGCCTCAATGCCATGTCTTTGACAGATGCCTGCGAACTGTTCCTGTCCCATGTTGCGCAGACTTATCCTATTTAAAAGTGATTTTGTTTTGTAATAAACTGTCATAATGCGAATGTATGCCGTATATTCAGGTGTACGCGTGTAACGATGGGGAAGGTTGGGTAACAGTGACCATCGTCCATGCAACCTCCTGCGATGTTCGTTCGGCCAGCCCATGTTAGGCCGCCGGGAAAGTCCAAGTAGTGCGTGAAAGTAGGCCTGCAACCGCTGATATAGCCTGAAGGCGTTTGAGTCCTCTGTTAAAGGTATTATTTCTAGGTAACGGATTTTTTTTGAGTGCCATCTCCCGATTGTTACCTTAATTAGTTGTCAATAGTAGGGAAGTGTCATTCACTTTTCCCGAACGATGCTTGTCAGTCCAGAGGCGGCGAGCACCTTGGCACGAAGAAACCATCACTGGCAGTTGCAGAGGTGAGATATCTTGAACTGGCCTATAGAATCGGCTGCAAAATCGCTCATGATAAAAAGTATGTGAGATTCGGTGTTTACTAATAGGGCCATGAGACAAAAAAGAATGCTGAAAGTTTAAAATAATGAATGCAGGATGATGCGGAATGCGTCAGGGACAGTCTGTCGCGGCAGCTAAAGCGATAGGCAAGCCGTAGCCTCTACGACCTTCAGGTCAGGTGCCGAGAAGAAAGAGGAGTTAGAGGCCAATTGAGAGAATGCTGGAGAGCCGGCTAAGCCCTCCGAAACGTCAGCCAAACAATGCTCCTGATCCGGTGAGTTCTTCACATTCCTCAGAATGCTGTATTCTTTACAGAAAGACGGGAGAACCGGTTGGAATAAGCTGGCAGCCGGACCAGAGAACGGGCCCAGCGCCGTCAGTGTCAGTGGGGACTGCGTCACAGCACCCTGAGCAAGGGTTCTCCAGATTGGCCGGTTTGGACAATCGTGATTGGCCGAGAACCAGACTGCCATTGGTGTGCGCGCGTACAGGTACGCGGGAAGGACGCATCGTTGCAACAGGCGCCCGGAATAGGGCCGCCACAGGTCGCTCCTGTCCAGCCCCCCAGCAACTATTGGGACACGTGAATGTTTCATGAGACCCCAACCCCCAATGTTGCGACTTTGCGAACTTTTTTCCCAAAAATAAATCTACCACTGTCACATTGCGGGTGGAGTGTGATGGGGCGTTTTCCTCCGATTGCACGATTTAGCTCATCCTGGCATCTGGGTCTCACCTGGCCCAGCGAGAACACCAAAATTTGACAGCGAACGCATGGCCAGGATCGAAAAGCGCACATTGGCACCATTCTTGCCGCGGGAGTACAGCCGCTTACCTACGACGAGGCTTATGCGCGATTCGTGGTTCAAGAGGGGGAAACTCGAAGGTAGACAGTAGGGAACGCCGACAGTTTGCAACGGGGAAAACTTGGTGTAGGCGTTGTGTACTTCCTGGAGCAAATCAATGTTTCATGCTTGCGCATATAGCCGTTTAGATCAGTGTGATGGCAGAGTGTACGGAGGCAGTGCGATCGGCTGAGGCGAGGAAGATGAATGTAGATGGCTGCTCCCGGCACCGGTTCGCTAGTCTCTGTACGACAGGTTCGCAAGTGACCGACCAGGCCGCTGCGTGGTATGCATGTGCGGTGACACAATGCGGGCAGGATAGGTTGGGGGCTACTGAGGCTGATAAGTGTGTAAAAGATAGCATAAAGCAGAGTCCTAGTAGACCTAGAGCTATTGTCATATGCGACTTCAATGCATCCATCATTCAATGAAATGATACTCAAGCGGCGTGTTTGAATTTCGCCTTCGACTGTTATCTTCAAGTGCAGCGACAAAGGCTCTCCTCATATTATATATTATACTTTCAAGAATAACGCATGTCAGACAACAGGCTGACTCATTTAACCTGTTCTTCACAAAAGATCCGGATAGTATATACAAAAAGGTAGGTAAAATCTTCGCTGGGTCGGAGTAGTCACGCGTCGCTTTCATGGAAGTACTGTCTAAAAGGTAGGCATATGTTACTGACAATGCCCCAACATTGGCTCTCGGCTAGCGAAAATAACCTACATGGCAGGAAACCCCGCTCACAGTTGAGTTTACCAAATAACTGCACATTTACACTGCTGGAGGAAGTGTATGCACTTAAATACAGAGAGAAGAAAACATTCCTGTGTTCATGTTGCATACACTCCTCTTGGAGAAATCTGTGCTTACCTAACGAGCTGAGCCAATGTTTTCATGGTACGAGCCACGATGATTTGTGTTCCATCCAATAGGTGCGGCTGAAACTCAAGAACCCTCTTTGCCGACTTCAGGTCACGGAAGACGACGTTGCCACTTCTGTCGGTCTGATGTCCCTTCGACACGCTGACCTTATCGACGACGCCAAATTTGGAGAAGTACTCATACAACTTGAGCTCATTTGCTGATTGCGGAAGGCATCCGAGGTAGATCTTGTTCAGCTGCGCCTTCTGCTTCATCTCATTCTTAGATCTAGTTTGGAAGGCGAAAAATCATAAAGCTAGAAGTTGCCAACGGTAGGATGTAGGACCCCAAATAACTTGAGCTAGCCTGTAGATCGTGTTATACGTTGAATAGTGGCAGACTGGGGTCTTATGCGTAAAGCGACACGAGGGAAGGGGAGCAAAAAGTCGCAGAAAATAAACAAAATTGCGCCGAAGGTTTTATCGTACGATGTCATTCGGCTCAGAGTGTGAGCGAGAAAATTAAAAATAAGGCAAAATGTGATTATGTAGCCTCACCAGATGGGCTCAACACTGTTTGGGTTAAGACATCTATTCCGCAACCACCCAAAGTAAAACCGAGCATTCGCAATAGCTTTTAGTTTGCATACAAGCACTTGGCATCGTCGCCTGTGCGTTCCCCGACCTCGCCTGTAAAAATCCCTATAATCCCCGGTCCCCTATTACAGGTGGCAGGGTTTGTTTACTTCAGGTGGGGTACATAATCACATCTGATCAAAAATAAACAAAACTTAATTTTCTAAACATAACAGACTTCGATTAAAAGGCCGCTGGTAAGTTTATGTTTGGCCAACAACGGAAAGAAATTTCGAACAATGGGAACGGTAGTTACTGAGTGATTTTTACAGAAACACTAGATTTTAGGGTATGCTTTTGGAGTTGTCATCTACTTGGGGTCCCTACACACTATCGTTTCCATGATCTGATTTTCCTGGTTCTGGTCAAGTGTTGGCATGGCGGCACGCCTAGGTGCGAGTTTTCACAGTCTCAGCCGCCTGCGCCCTCTCTCGCCCTAGACGGAGTGCCTTGCTGAGGTATGGCTGTCAGATGATGATGATGATGAATACGTACAAAACGGCCATCCCAGTCCCGGTTGTCTTTTTTGGCAACCGCCTGTCGGTATCATGGGTTTTGGTGTATTCAGAGAGAGAGTCCCACTTTTTGGAGAGCAGCGGTCAGTTGGTGAAGCAAGCAAAAACTAGGAGGTTGGCCGGCTTGTTGATCACTGATATTTTAAAAATATACAGCTTATACGAGAGGCCCATGTTATGGCAGTAAAAGGACATTCGATGCTGTCATTAGACAAAGTTGTGCTTACGGATGAGTCGCCATGTGTCTGATCTGACATTTTGATTGTTGTGGCTCCAACGGCAGCGCGGTGTCGGAGGCAAGAAGACGTAAGTTCTGAAGTTGTAGCTGAATCTGCATTGGAATTAAGGGCATAATAATAAGACGTTATGCTGCTGCTGCTCTGACTGTGCTACTGAAACAATGTCAGTAGCACATATATCACACAACTAATTTGCGGCACAACTGCGACTGTCTGCGTATGGGCCTTCAAAGACAATGCTTAACACTTTAAAAGTATGCTGCACACATCGAATAGAAATTGCCCCTGAACATTTCTCAGCGGGGGTTTACATGGTAGGAACGTAAGGATTTCGATGTTCGCAGATGGCTAAATCCGAATAAATTGAAAGTCGGACTTAAACACTATAAAAAAACCAAGCAACTGAGATAGCTTTAAATGCATGTCTATTCTTTCTTAACTAACCGTTTCAAATTTGTCAGCAATTCTCATGATGCTAATGTCAGACACCTTGCAGAGTTCCACCAACTTTGTAAGTCTCCTTAATTTACACCGAAGTTTCCTGGTTGATTTCGTCAGGGTTTTCAAAACGGCAGGCTTCTGTAAAAGGAGAAGATGGTAAGGGTGGGGGTCATGAGATCAGCGACGCAAAAACCGCAGTGATTGTAAACAGAATTTCAAAAAATAGAAAACGACGAGACAATGCAGTGTGTCGCGCACACGCAAGTGTTCACCCCGTACAGCCAACAAGAGTTGTGTCCCTCAGTTTCCTTCCACACAGTGTCTACGAAAAGACGAGGTTACGGAAAATGGCGGTTTTTGATGGCAGCCCCAAAAACCCGCATATCAGCCCTTCTATTCATTACAGTTACACTCATCCTCACGCATCAAGTTCAAGATATAACTGGGGAAATAGGGAGAAGTCGACATTAGGTTTCTTGAGGGAGAGGGATAACGGAAAGTTATTCCACTTTCGAAAGTGCAAAATATGTCTTAAATGAACAGCAGGCATATGCCGGTTGGCAGATTGTCTACCGGGCACAAGCAAACTTCTCTAAAGGCCTAGGCCAACGGATGCCTGTTACAGCCGTGGCAGTAGCTATACGACTAGTGAATCCAGCCCTACATTTTCAGAAGGCGTTGAAACAGACGCTCTGTCTTCCGTGACCAACGCGGACCCCAGATGGTGTTCGCACGCCGTCCCAACCCCCTTGATGACAGTGATGTGTACCCCACGTGATCGACTTACAAACGTCACTTACGGCCTACGTCATCCCCCCACTGTCCTACCTCAGTGACCACAACATGCCGACCTCGTCAAGCGGGTGGCGTGGGAACGACAGGTGTTAATAACTCCTGAGATACTTATAAGCCCTGATGATGAATTGCCGAAAACTTGTGATTGCAAACTTGGCGTTTCTGTAATACTTTAAAAAACGAACCGCCACGCAAACAGCTTTGGGGCAGGAGGCATAATCAGTGTTAATGATACACTGGAGGACTCACTACTGTCTCTCCGACGATGTGAACTCGTTGCTTTCTCGAGTTATAACACCGTGCTAAATGTCAGCATATCTTTTAAATGACGAATACTTGCTTACTGATAAACGAAAAGTAGATGTTTGTTTTTGAAAATAATCAACTATGCACGACGAATAAATAATTGCAACAAAAGCTGTGCTCAAGTGTTACACCTCACGTGCGGACAGTATTCTTAGTTTGCATACGCATGCCGATTCTCGATTCGTCGTAACAATCGCCGAAAATATGATTAATCAATAGAAAGTTGAACTCAGGTCGGATCAACGACCTCAGGTTAGGTAAAACATCACACTCTAAGGCAACCATTATTGAATTTCCCTTGTTTATTGGCACATTTTTGGCAGCGGCGAAATGTTACCACGCGACAGCTTTATAAGAGTTCCTAATACTACGGCGTTCTGCACAGCCAATTCCCCCATCGATTTTTAAGCTGAGTCTACCTGCAGTCTTTAGGCCGTTGGTCGTACATCCGCCGTCGGTGGGCCCTGGCTTATGAACTTCGACCGCTGCCCTCTATCATCCCGTGGCTGTAGCCAGTTACTTACCTAGTTGGTCGTGTTTAAGCAACAGTCTACCTGAGGAAAGCATGTATGTACCTAGAGCAGGCGCTGTGACAAGAGTTCAGACTGCAACGTTGCCTCCTTAGTGTGGCCTCCAGTGAGTGACCGATGACATAAAGTGTTTGCCGAAATCCTGAAACGCGTTTGCGATTAGGAACGATTACTTAGGTAGGGTTGTACTATTGATTATCATACGGCATAATCCTATAATATTTCGGACTTGTCAGGATGCCGGCTTTTAAATGCACTTCATTTCGACCTCTATAAAAACCGCGCTTGTTAAAAAATGACTACTTAAGTAGCATGCGTTTTTAACTTCGGTTTTCGATGCTCTTATAAACTCAAATATACTTTATAGAAAGCATGCATACACATGTGTTTTCTTTTGCATGTTTGGTAGAAAATCGCGTTGTTTTCACATTTTATACATGAAGAAAGGGTATCGTTGGGCTTTGAAAAAGTTTCCCAATTCCCGAATAATTTTGAGCCTGATCAGCCGTTGCAATAACGTTTAGCGACTTCAGTCTACAAGGTGCATGCTTTACGCGTAAGAAAAATCATATATTGCTCTACGCCTCTAAGAAAATACCATATAGAGTTCATGGAATTTTGCAATGGATGCGGGCTATGTTGCACGATTTGTGAGGGGCATTGGTAAACGAACAGGTACAATGCTGTATGAATGGAAATTGCACGGTCTTCAAAAAATCCCATAATTCTAAGCTTTTTAAAACCGAAAGATACCCTTCCTTCGAGTATAAAACGTGAAGACAACGTGATTTTCTACCAAACAAATAAAAGAAAACATATTTGTGTGCATGCTTTCCATATAGTATATTTGAATTTATAAGACCATCGAAAACCAAAGCTTAAAACGCACGCTACTTAAGTAGTCATTTTTTAACGAGTGCAGTTTCTACAGGAGGTCCAAATGAAGTGTGTTTAAAAGTCGACGTCCTGGCATGTCCGAAATATTATAGGATTATGCCGCACAATAATCAATATTACAACCCAAACCAGGCAATCGTTCCTAATCGCAAACGCATTTCAGAATGTCGGCCAACACTTCATGAGATCGGTCACTCATTGTACATGGATAAGTTGCAGACACGATGTGTCAGATCGGTACGTTGAGGAAAGGAGAACTCGGTCGCTGGAACAAGAATTTTGTACGTTTGGCCTCTCGGATTCACGCTCAGATACAGGAGCAGATACGGCTGATTGTGCGCAGGGGCTACAGTGATTGCAAATGGGGTTGCTGCATAACCGCACATCCCGTTTTCATTGCAGGCGTTCGTGTTTGGTCGGATGATGGCTTAATCGTCCACACGCAAGTCGTTCATTAACAAAATGTCATCACTGGTGTTGGATATTGAAGTGAAAACAAATCGATAGCCCGTCTCGGAAAAAACAGCGTTCACCCGCAAGCTTCCTGCCCCACCAATGAATTCGCTCAGACAGCCTTAGAAGAGAGCATCGAGTGGAAGATCATTGGACTGGTTGATGAACTGTGGGTCGAGATATTGTGGCCCACTCAGCTCGTGAACCCTTTTTTGATACTTTGCGCGAGAAATTCGTTCTCGTTGGACTTGAAAATGTGCCCTGGATGAAGCAATCTGAGGCACAACGTGAGAATTGGTGTCCTTTCTCCTTACTGCGCATTCTTTGTTAAGTCATTCGCGTCCAGGGTCATATTCCAGTTTTGCCGGCGTAATTGATTAGCCCGCAACTGCACCAGATTCAGTACACGTTTCTCGGAATCGATCGGTTGAGCAAGGGCGCCAGATTAGTCACTCTAGATATATGCACATCCATCGCTGTCTTCACCTAGCTCTGTCATTGAAAGGCGGTAAGTGTTAGTAGAGACAGCAGAGTTCGTGCCGCAGGGACAGTTTAGACCCCCTTGATCCCGATTGGGGGATAACCAGTCAGAAGGAGGGGAGAAACAACCCATAGAACCCATTCCCACGTGCCTTTCCTTGCTGGATATCATCTACCATCTGGATCGCAGAGGTCTGCCTATGCATCAGTTTTCCCAAGCCATCTTCCAATTTCTTCAATCGAGCCTGGTCCTCAGTAGAAGTTGAAACGACGACCAGATTGGCCTTCTCGAAAGCGGAGTCCGCCGAGCACTGCAGTTGTTCAAGCGCCGAGGTGACCTCGCTGAGGAGTCTCTCTTTGCAGGAGTCATTGTTGCCTTTGAGATGGGAAAGAGTAGCTTTCAGGGAAGCGAGGAGGGTGCTTTTTGATCGCAAGCTGCTGAGCTTCTTCGTCAGAGATGCGACCACCTAAAATGACGGTAACAGAGGTATCAATCTTCACTTTACATTTCTGTAAACAAATGAAACTCCATTCCTACACGATGCTAGCAAAAAGATACGCAGATAAATGGCATTTTCTGCGAATTGTTCAAAAACTAGCTTTAGAGAAAACAAGTCCGCAAAACTTTATCATGATGGAAATGCTGTTTTTACAATCTACGCGATGCTCGCCGTTGACGCTATCTGTCTGCTTACCGCGAGCAGTCCTTCTGAACAATGCGGTTTGAAGACCTCTACATAATTACCGGCAAATGACGAATTCCTGAAGTGATTTTGAGTTCGTGGTTTCCCTGTCATCATCAGGTCGATCGCGTCTAGAATTTTTGAGGTAGATCGTTAGCATTTCGTATTTACGGAATGGACAAGAGTTGATTGATTTCAATCTGAAGTTTCCTTTTTCTCTATTATGGCTTCTATTAGTAAACCGGATATAATTGGGGTTAGTCCATGAGTTCGCCTTCCAGTTGCCGATAATCTTGTTTAGCAGTGAAAAAATTAGTCGATAGTAACGAAAGGGTGAGTTGAAGGAAGCAGTCGTGAAGAAGGAGACATGATCGCTGCAACAAGAGCTTTATCAGCCAGATGTTTCGGATTCCCATTGGGCCATAAGGCGCCAGATCATGAGGCCAAAAGAGTCATTGCCACAGAAAGAAACATCTGGAGTCTTTTATGGGGTCTGGTGCAGTTATTGGCCAAGCAACCACGTCGGAGAACCTGGAATACTCCGGACGTCGACAGCCGGGCACGAGGCAACAGTGAGGAGGAACGACGTCAGCTTCCAAGTAGCGGCTCATTCGACGGGGCCCGGTCACACATTCAAGTTCGATAAGGCTGCAATTCTTGTGAGAGGTCATAAACGCATGAGCCGTGAACTGCTCGAGTCATGCTTTTCCGGTCTTCAGTCGACTGACGAGCGTAACGACCTTCTCGCTCCATATTCTGCGTTGAGACTTTGCCTACGCAAAGTAGTTATCCAGGCGGAAAGCGCGCGGATGACAACTGCTCCTGGCGCTGGTGTTTACATGCCAGATGACCCAAGCACCCCCACGGGTGATGAAATTTTGGCAATTAGCAACTCGACTGCAGGCAGTTTGGACATTATCACAACACGTGCAACCGCCTGCAATGACTGTGGGAGCCGATAATATTGACAGGCATGCAGGCGCAGAGCAACATTTGACGGGCCAGTCAGACAAATAGCACACCACGTGCAAGCTTCTACAATGCATTCAGAAGCTGCCGACTTTGGTAGGCATGTAGTGGCATAGCAAAGACATCCTATAATTTCTGCAATACCTGTGCGACCTCCCTTATCCCTTAGCTAGTTCTGTCGCTGATGGTGGACTCGACTGAGAATCCGGAACGCCAGGCTCTTGCTCAAGCGACTGTGTCTCCTTCCTTGGAAAATGTAGTCTATGAGTGACGACCTAAGACTTAAAGCAAAGCGTTCGCAGGCATATTGTTGGTGTGGGCCCGGGGCAGTTCACCGGTACAGTGTCAGACCAAATCAAGCGGAGTCGAGGTGAAACGCGAGATCACGGAAAATGACGCCATTATCTCGTCAGCTGCTACTTTTACCCTGTTATGATCCAGACCCGAACTCAGTAATAACACCAAACGCATTTATGCGTGTTGGAATGGCGTCCCAAACCATTAACACAACAGAGGAACAGTGTACGATCGGCGGCGACCAAAACCTATTGAAGCCTGGAAGTGATTCTCACTGGAAAAAAAAAAACAACTGCGCGTATCTGGAACGTCCCTTTCAGGTTGGCTAACATTCTGTTCAATAGGCTTCAAGGGGGAAGGACTGGGAGAGCCGACCAACGTCCTGCAAACACGGACCAATCAGGTGCCAAGGCAGCGCTGTGGTGACAGCCAATGGCGAGACGGTGTCGAGAGCTTGTTTGCTGCAAGCAGCCAAAACGCGAGCAGTCATTTGAAGTGATATCAAATGATTTTTTTTGCGAATGTGGACATTCGCAGCAGACCT
>CACRXP010000248.1:548548-565235 GCA_902702965.1 Spirometra erinaceieuropaei | reverse complement strand
ATCCTATAAATGCTATAGGCACCGGCGGAAAGCGAATACAATGCCTCCGAAAGCCATCGAGCAGCTTTCTCAGACTCGACTTTCAGTGGGTACTGTCGGTTCCAACTAACCAACTTTTTTCACTTGACTGAAGAAGTTGGTTTTGGTTGCGGAAAGGATTCAATGTGACTTATGCGAAACGGGCCGAGAGACGAATATCTGATAAGAAGATTTAATGACGCCAGTTGCGGAATGAAAGATCACCCCGAAATCTATGAGCGGTTCTGTAGTGATTTGTGAGATGCAGCATGCCTACGCTGTCCTTCCGTGTGTAATTTCTACGACAATATTATTTGCCAAACGCAAATAAACGTACTTTATCACACAGGTCCTCAAAAAATTTAAAATTTTGAGATGCCTTAGAGTACTGTTTACACAAAGTTAGGCTGGGGACTGCATTCCGTAGACACCAAATGAGGATAAGGCGGGTTAGGAAGTTTGCTTCCGGTAGACTATGGGAGACAAATAATTCCTCGCAGCCAGAAGGCATGTGGAACCCAAAAGACAGGACCAAACCGTTGCTCCCCCGAATTTCTGCCAAACTATCTGATAACTGACCGGTATGGAATACTCTACGGGTCCTTCTTCTGGACTGAATGTCGATTAATTCACATACCAGGTATTTCCGTGGCATTTGAGTTGATCACACATCCGGTGCGGTCGGCCTAAGCTCGATTACGTCCACTGGAAACATTTTATGAGTGCTCACTCTCGCTTCCTGAACTCCGCCCCAAGTAAATGCCATAAGTAGTATAAAAATGCGGGCAATATCAACTCTCTGTCCCAGTAGAAATTAAACTGAAAGAGGAGTCCGTTTTGATACGCCCTCCCCCCGGCTCACCTCCGCCTGGTGACGACTCATGCACATCGGACAGACTTCCTTTGAACAGTGCTGACAGAATTTAAATGTGACGCACAACGTCCTGCACTCTGGACAGATTGAATGAGTCTCAAGAGGAGGTAGCTGTGCACAGTTTCCGGGCTCCAGGTAGGCAAGGGGAGTCTCGATGTGGCAGAGGGAACACCGAGCAAGGTTTTGGTTAAAATTCGCGGGCAGAAGGCAGGGATGGAGACAGAAGGTGTGACCGCAGAGCATGCTGCGTGGGTTGGTAGGTCTGAAAGTACATGCGGAGGACGGGTTAGATAACAGAAGCCTTGAAAGAGGACTGTTGTGGAACTTAGCAGACAGTCTATAAAGTCTGAGCAGGAGTTACTTGTCTTTTTTCCCCTAGTTTTCCATCACCTCATCTATTTACGCGACAGGCGTGATGACTACTCAACCATCTGGCTCACCGAAACTGGCGACGTAAACAGTGCTCATCTACGAGATCCCTGAGCGGCTACTTATGCTGCCCAAACTACTTCTTATCAGTGAATACGGAAGCGGGAGGTCATGGCAATTGCCAATAGGCTGGGGATCAGTAAACCATGACGCAAGCAGCTCGCGACGCACGTGATTGCCACCGCGAGAATTTCGGTCTTGTTAGACTTGGATGAATGACTGGGTCCCATGGAATAAGCTGCGACTTGGGTGCTAACGCCACTTATTCACACTGCCGCCGCATGTTCGATTATTCGTGTCCAGAGCAGCTTTCTAGCCTCGACGACGTAGTTACTCTATTCGAGACTGCACTGGATCCCATGAACGACTCCAGACGTTTTTTTGCCGCGACAGTGGATCTTTTGGTCGCATTACCTGGTGCCTAGTGGTTGTCTCCGGTCGGTGTGCAACTCCGACTCCAAGTGGTAGAAGGCGGCTGGAAATCTCCGAGACGTTCTTGACGTACCAAAAAACTTGCCAAAATTTAAAGTCGGTGATATTTGGCCTCTCGTCTCGTTCGTGCATAAGAAGATTGACGAACTTGCTCTCAACACCCGTCGAAAGTATGTTAATTCGGTCACCACGCCTTCCGGTTCACTGAAGTGCGTCTCAACAAGCCGGTATGGCACGCTTACGCAACTGTGTTTGTGATTGATTGCATGGTTACCGTTGAAGTTTAGGAGCTGCATCGCATTTGTCGCAAACTGGCCAACAGGTGATACCCAATATGGTCCGACATGCGGTAAAAAACAACTGACTGCCCGGCTTGGTGGGGTCCACATTTGGCGCGCATGGTTCGATTGAACAGTGCAGCCATCGGTCGCGTGTAACACCGATTTTTGCTCTGTGGACGATGTGATCATGCAGACTCCTCGATGCAAGACAGGACATATTATATTCACAGTCCTGTACCAACATTGCTATCAGTTGTTTGCCTCCGAAGATGTAGTAGGCGTCTGGCGATGATAGTTCATATGTTGCTGTTCGTGGGCCGAAGATAGTAATCACCGTTCACCGACGCTCGATTCCTGTCTCCCTTGATAAAACATTTTCTGGGGTACGGGGAAACTGGACTGTGGTCGCATGCAGATGGGAACCTCGCTCCAGACTTTTTTCTGGTATTGCCGCTGCCTTGAGTGACCATTTCTGCCTCACTAATATGACAGAAGTGACAGACATCTGCATGTTCGAACAATTCGCAGATTACCGACACTTAATCTAACCAGTTGGGCGTTCGACCAAGACAAGCAGCCTAAAATCTGCACGACAGAGAATGGCTGGTGGCGAGGTACTGATGAACTTCGTTTCGATGAAGTGCTTATGACCCATCTGGTAGACCCCAATGGTGGACCACCTGCGCCAGGTGTGTCTGTGCGCATGTTTGTGTTTCCGATCCCAGCTGGTGGTCAGGGTTATGGTTGGCTGAATGACGACAAACAAGCCTGAAACAGTGCTGTATCAATCGACCTCCCAGACTCTGTCGTCTCCCCTCTGTTATCATAGCTTGGCCGACTTCGGCCTGGTAGGTGGTTGCCTGTTCGTGACCCCTATCGCCCATACGAAGCTTGTTTGCTTCGGGAAGCCAATGGATCGGTGTATTATACGGTGCGAGAGGTCTCAGTGAAAATAACTTACTCTATAAGTAGCAATAATTTTTTAAAATCTATTACGGAAATCCCAAAGCCAGACAACCAGAGAACTCGCTTTCTAGGATACCTCTGATACCTCAGTTGATTGAACACTCTATGTGAATCCGAAAAGCTATGTAGATCAAATTCTTCCGTCTGCTGGGGCAATGTTGGCCACAAATGTACCGTCATGGCAAAGATGCATGGAGGCTGCCGTTGCGGAAGCAGACGGTCGGAGTCAGTGGAAAGACAAAGGATAGACTGACATTAGGTGTTTGTCACTGACAACGCAAGATGCTCCGTACAACAAACGGATGGATAGAGCGACTTTTGTTTTATTTTTAACAGACTAATGCATGGAGTTGATAAAAACTCCACCCATGTGTGGCTGGAGCAAAATCCTGGAAGGCAAGTCATGTCCGCATTAATGAAGGGAGTAGCAAGAGTTAACTGGATAGGACCACACCTACTGTTATACCAACCTTTTAATAAAAGCTGAACAAGAATGCGCGATTAATGAGGTCACTGAAGACATGAACTAGTTGGCCTTAGTACAAAATTTTCATGGACAATCCACTAAGAATGCTCATGTAGTTACACTGATAATAAAAATTTGGAGGAATATGCTTAAGTGATTCCAGAAGATATCCACCACGCTTGAGGGAGCCGTTATTGGTTATGAGAACTGACGGTATAAGTGATGTAGAAGAACCTTCAGCCCCCCCCCCCCATTTCTGGCTTTTGCAAAATGGAATTACGTGCGTTCAAGAATGTCTCCTCTAGGGAGAATGCTGCAGCATTGCCGACGCAAAGGAACGTTTACTCGTATTACGACTTTAAACTGGTGTAAACAAGAAAAAAGAACATAGGTTCTGTTTCTATTGTTGTAAAAAGCATATAGATCATAAATAGTAAAAGTTGGTATGAAAAAGGTTATGATGACGTAAGAGCCTTCAGTTCATTGTTTCCCACAGGCAGCGTACTAACCTCTAATTAGAGAGAGCAAAGTTTTCATGGTAAACGCTCTTCGGATCCTGGTTTAGTCAGGCTGCTAACTCCCTGTGTAACACGCAACAACCCATGATACCAGTGCTGGATTCTGTGGAGGTCGTCTGATGGTGCGGCCGATTCAGGTTGATGTTACGTAAGCACCCCAGGGTCCCCTTAATTAAGTTCAATGCAATGCAATGACTATAGTATTCCATTAGAGCGGATTAGTCCGTAAATTAAGATGCTGCTTTACCAGGCTGTCGATTTTACGGTCTCCACGTTAGTGAGCATTTAACCTGAGATCAGACAGAAGTGGTTGTCTTGAAACACTATCAAGGGTGTCACCATCACAGTTGGCACGAACATGATGATCATAAGCACAGTCAGGATTACCATCACCAGCGTCACGGTCCGAATAAACGCAGTCAATCCGCCCACCACCACCATTACTACAATGAAACGAAAGGAACCCCAGAGAGAAGCGATCGGCCAGTAAGTCTAGCTGCCAACTAAGAGGTGCATTTTGAGCGTAGTGCACGTAACACCTCACGTTTGCGTATTAAGCACAAGGCGGTAACTTGATGCTTAGGCTGAGGGTCTCACAAAAGCGCCCGTCGCTGCGTGTGTGTGAATGTGGGATTGATGGCTTGCACGTTACTGACACGACCAGGCAGTCAAAGAAAATAAGGCATCAGTAAGAACCACCATGGCGATCGAAAATCCTCAATCTATTCGACATCGGGGTGATCTACTGCTGCTACTAGGGCAATGGCCGTGCAAATGTCAACGGGGTGTACACGTGTACACCGTAAAGACTGATGCACATAAATACCCAGAAAGTCTCGTGAGAATAAGTGGTGATGCCTGTTGGCAAAGACATGTCTCTGAATACAATGGTATTCTAAATCGTCGAATAGTAAGTTTTTTCTATCAAGTAAGGTTATCCGAAAAATTAAACTCCGTCACAATCAAATAAAGAGAGGTGGCAAAAATCGCAGTACTTACATTCTTCTACATTTTACACAGACGATCCCACCTAAGTCCATGGTTGGGTACACAACGCCCTGCCAACGGCTAGCACCACGGGCACTCCCGCACAATCAAAACACCCCAGAACCAAAGGTCGATGAATCCAAAGGTTGAAGGAGTGAATTAAAACAAAAACAGCGCCTACAAAGGTCGTGTTAAAGGCCGAACAATTAAAACAATAGTGCCAGTGGACCTTCACGGCATTGCCGCTCTATCTAATGCACTGCTGCCAGCATCTATTTTAGATCGTTTCCTCTACAGCCCAGTAGGCCTATTCAGCAGCACATCATTGATACCAAATCTGACTGATTACCGTCAGTGCTCTGTTTGATTTCGAAAGTTAGAGAAAATCACGAAAAGCTCCAAAATAATTTCTTACTGTTTTTCGAAAAAGAAAATCCAAGGAGGCGAAACGTGTGCAAGGGACAGCCCAGCTCCAGTAACAGGCAGCCTTCATTTCAAGGCGTACCCCGTCAGGGTCCTCCCGCATAATTTTTCACCACAGCTCACCACTCCTTCCACTTGCTAAACTCACACCACATTCTGTGTTTATGCTGGTCGCTGTTTCTCTCTCCGTTTTT
Source organism: Spirometra erinaceieuropaei (assembly GCA_902702965.1). Taxonomy (NCBI): domain Eukaryota; kingdom Metazoa; phylum Platyhelminthes; class Cestoda; order Diphyllobothriidea; family Diphyllobothriidae; genus Spirometra; species Spirometra erinaceieuropaei. Next base: position 559,647 of record CACRXP010000248.1, on the reverse strand, counting down.
ATCATCTAGAAACGGAGCCGAAGCGGAGCCGAAGACCAGCGCAGTTAATCTCTTTTTTCCTCTGGCTATGATCGCAACTCCTACCTCCTCGACAATCTGCCACATAAACGCTTTCTTGTGAAAACCGAAGGCAATATCAATGTGGTGCGGTCATCTGCAGCGATCCGCCGCCTCTCGAAAGCTGGTTTTCATCTACCAGCCGTCAACTGATCACTCATTCCCAGGTTTCTAATCTGTTCTCTCGCAGTGACCACCGATCTTCGTCTTTCTGGATCTTCACGATTGTCGGTGTTCTTAATACAGCCTTTGTCGCTGACATTCCGGCGAATTTACTCCTTTTGTGGATTGTCAGTGCGCCCGACTTTTCGGCCGTACGGATATCCTGTGTCAACGCGGGTTGACTTCCTGTACAACTTCATGAAACATATTTATCTTGGATACAGATATAGCTTAACCTATTCGAAGGTCCCTCGTCAAATACCCAAACATTACTAGCCAGGTCCAGCAGGACGTTGAACGTTATGTTCGCGTCCCATGTCCTCTTGACGACGATTGCCGGTCCGTCTGCATGCCGCGAAGGTGGAGTTTGAACACATGTTGCAACTCGACATCATTCGACCGCCCGAGAGTCCCCAATCGTCCCCTCTGTACATGGTGCCGAAGGCGACAACAGGTGACTGGATACCCTTTGACGACTTTTGTGCACGCAACGCTACTGTTCTCGATCGTTTCCAAATTCTTCTTCTTCTTCTTCTTCTTAGTGAGTTTGTTATGGTAGTAGTATATTCTAGGGCAATAAGTAGTGTCCTTGATGACACTATTGGAAACGATGCACGCAATATAAACGTTAAGTGAACATCTTACTGACATTTTGCCAGTAACTTATTTGTCTACGGAAAACGTTTTTGCAGTGTGGAACTACGAAGGCCGCGGCAAGCGGTCTTTTCCATGTACATAGGGAATTTTAAGCGCAATTTCATACAAACAGCATAAGGTGCAGCCATTTGCGTAGTTTGCGAGGGAGAATTTCCCTAAACATGCAGGGACGTGTTACATAGGGATAAAATCAGGAAAGAAAATTCATGCCTGGCCGCAGATAGTCCTGCAGTGAGAGTCGTCGTTTATTAAAGATCAAACGATTCAGCTGCCTTTTGAATAAATGCATTGTATCATATGTCATTGTTTCACTTAGGGGTGAGTTCCACGGTCAAATAACACGCAGACTAAATGAAAACATCCAATGGTCTAGGCGTGTAAGCTCCCGCTCGAATTTTTACGGATGACCACGCAGGTGGCTGATGGTCGTGAAGTCAAAGAAGTCTTCAGATTTGAGCGAACATTCATACCCGTGGATAATGCAGAATGTCCATAACAGGTCACAATTCATTTGTCTATTAGATAGGGAGAAAAATTTTAGCTGGATCAGTCTTTCTGGATATGACAGAATCCTGAGACCGTCCACCAGTTTTGTGGCCCGTTGTTGCCGGATTCCTCTTCCACGAGGCGGTTTTCCCCAAGATTGGCCCGGCATGTACCATCCGCCAGATACCTGTCACCCCGGAGGATATTCGCAAAACTACTGTCACTACTTCTTTGGTCGTCGGAATGCCGCCCAGACGTATGAGGGATTCACTGGCCATGACTTACGCGGCCTGCGTTTGTGTATGCCTGCATCGATGAATCTTAAAGACTAACCGGAATGTTGTGGACAGCAACGACCACCTCGCCGTGGTGTTTGGCACCTCCGATAAATGCAGCGTCATGAGCAATCCATTCCCGTGTTTATTGGTTGCATCCCTGCTGGAATTCCTGGGCCTAACGATGACACTGATCGAGGCTAATAATGTTGACATAACATTTGAACTGGTTTGCTTGATCCTTGGGCGGGAAAACTAACAGACCGATTCCACATGCCGATATTTAGGGCCTCAAGTAAGTTATCGGACTTCCTAGAGTCGGAAGATAGAACACAGCAGACTTCAGGAAGAGTAAGGTCGTCCGCCATTGACTGATACCTTAAAATTAAGTCGGCTGCGGCATGAAACGACTGTGAGAATCAAACACCAAAGGCCCCACTAGCGTTGGATGGACGATTGGCACAACCTACGAGTAAAGAGTACATATTGGTTAAACAGAGTGCAAGGACTCTCGTTAGCGTCTCAAGAGGCTGAGTGGCCATTTTACTTGGCAGTCAGATGCCAGTCCTAAACACAAATTCAGCCGCGCTGCACGCCAAATCAGACTTCAGTGTCGTTTGAACGAATAAATGCGATAGACCAGGCGGCAAGAGCAGTTCAACGGGTTCTATGTAGCACACAGTGCGATCAACCGGGCGTTGGCCGTTGTAGGGCAGGCTGTTGTCTGAATATCCTAAAAGCCAAAAAAGTGAAGTAGGGCTGCTCGGCGGCGTGCGATGAGCGTGGGAGCCGATCATCTTGACCGGCATACAGGCGCATTGCAACTGCGTGTCAACGGCGTACTTCAACACTTGGCCAGTCGAGCCGTGATGCACTCGGGAGCTGCCAACTGTGATAGGCATGTAGCGGCCTATGGAAATTGTAACACCTTGACAATCCACTACCATTGTGCCGTTGAAAACTCAGACACGCCTGCGTCTAATCCTTGGTGCTCATTTTCATTCAAGGCGCAGTTAACCTTTCCGCGAGGAGCTCGAAGTTAAGAGTGTGGTAGTTCATAAAGAGTTTGAAAAACAGCTAGATGTACTGAGGCGGGTACAAAGAGATGGTAAGAAATCACAAAGGACTGCGTCAGCACCACCGACCCGTCACCAGGACGAGTGATAAGTTGTTTAGCCATCATGACTGTTAGTATTCTTTAGATTTTTTCGATTCAGTGCTGGTTAATTCACCGGAACAGACGCACCCGAGGTCAAAGCTATATCAGAAGACAGTCGGGATAACTCGGTTATTCGTTGTGGCATTATTGCAATAAACAGTAAGATTAGCGGAGCACGATAGAGTTAATAAGGCGGGGAATAAATCAAAAAGTGGACGTACAATCGAGGTGATTAGATGAGCAGTCAGCGAATGACGCCAAAGTGCGAGTGGGGACGAAGAGCAATAGACAATGGACAAAGAACAATAAACAAAGAACGACGAGAATCGACGAATAGTGGTACGGAGACAAAGGCAGGCTGGTATGATTAAAGTCTGGCTACTAACAAACGGTAAGTAGCAAAACAATAAGAATCTAAATTGACATAAGGGATGTCACAATGACAGCAAACTAGACCTTTCGTAAGAGTTGGAGTACGGAGAGGCAAAGTCTGGACAGCAAGTCAGTCGCCCAATTTTTCGTACTATCGATGTGGTGGACTTCGACGAGGAATTATGAGAGGTAGAGAGGGTTAACGATCTCCATTGTACTATATGAGTCTGAGTGTGATCGAAGGGCAAACGCCAACGGCTTACGGTCCGTGAAAATAGTGAAGTCACAACCTTCCAGAAAGCGACGGAAATGCTTCATGGCCAAGCAGATTACGAGTAGTTGGCGACCAAAGATACTGTGGCATGAACTTACTGACGAGAAAAGAGCCAATAACAAGATCTACCTGGGGAGATTCTATTGGGAACCTATGTCAACAGCCACCCTCGAAACGTTTGCCACAAGCCAGAGAGGAGTTGCTGTAGGTATATGAGACAGTAAGAGAAGTCTTGATCTTCGCAGGAGCATGAATGCCTCACCAGTAGGTTCGAGGGGCTCCTTAACCTGGAAAACATGTTCATCCTGACTATGACATAGTTGTTGCTACGTTAACACTTTCCACAAAAATAAAGCCTTTTTGCTGATTGACGATCGACCCATTTGGAAGAATTACTGTCAACCTTTAATTCTCAAAGTTGGTCTAACTTCTTCCTAAATTCGGGTCTGAATTTTCGCACTGCTAAATCTTGTGAGGTTTTGGATGCACACATCTCTTTTTTTCGTTTCCTGTTAGAAAAAGGTTAATGTCAGTGCCAAGGTTTTCCCTCATCTGTCTTTTCGTCGAGGCTTGTTTAGGCACTCCCCCCGTATTCATCTGACATACGACATTTCGACTCTGTCCTTGATCCACCGTGTTTCTGATTGGGCTAAGAGGCTATCCAAGTAAAAAAAACAGCCAGCCCAATAGACCATGTGTGCCGTAAACCAATAGGTGAATATTGCGAAGCTCTTTTCCTGCGCAAAAAGAGGTCTTAAAAGAGCACAGAATCTCATCGGTAGCGATATCGTAGGTATACCCACTCACAACACGAGAAGTAAGGCCGCCTGTACTATGGAAATTATGGTAAAAGAGGTCTTGTGGGTGGAGGTAAAGAAAACGGCATACAGCATACTGCGCGAAGAAGTAACAAAAATCGCACTAGCCCGATTCTACCGTCTCCCAAAAGTGCACAAAGAGGGCGCTCCTCTCCGGCCTATCATATCACTAAAGGGCACTCCAACCTACGGACTGACAAAGTGGCTGTTTCAACGTCTCAATTTTCTGACCTCTGATTCGAACACCACAGTCAGCTCGTCAACTCAATTCATGGAGAAACTTAAAGGAGTAAGTCTCCTGCCAAACGATATCATGGTTTCCTTTGATGTCACGTCCCTTTTTACTTCTATCCCGCAGGACCTGGCAGTCGAGACAATCGAACTACTCTTACGAGAGAAGTACGACGAGACGGAGAATCGCCTCGGACACGCCCAAATCATCCAGCTCCTGAAGTTCCGTCTCAAGACGTACTTTACGTTCGACGAAACAATCTACGAGCAGGTAAAGGGAACGCCAATGGGTTTGCCGATTTCGGGACTCATAGCCGAGGCGGTCCTACAACGGCTGGAGTCGCTGGTTTTCCGACACCACAGACCTAAATTTTGGGCTCAGTATGTGGATGACACCTTCGTCGTCATCGAGCGGGATCAGGTGCTGGCGTTCAAAGAACAACTCAACGCCGTCTTCCCGGACATATAATTCACGATGGAGGAGGAAAACAACCAGCTGGCCTTCCTGGATGTCCTCGTCTGCCGCAAAGATTGTGGTGGCCTAAAAACCAAAGTGTTCAGGAAAGCGACAAATACGACGCAAATACTAAACTTCAATAGCAACCACCCGATCAGTCAAAAACGCAGTTGCGTAAGGGCGCTATACCGGCGCGTTGAGACGCACTGCAGTGAAATGGAAGACAAGATTGCTGAATTACAATATCTTCGACGGGTTATGAGGGCCAATGGCTACCCGCGCAATTTTGTCAACCAGTGCATACGAAAAGGACACCAGAGACCAAATCCAACCGGCCCCAAATTTTGGCGGGCTCTTCCGTACGTGAAGAACGTCTCGGAAGCCGTCAGTCGTCTTCTCACTCCACTTGGAGTTGGGGTTGCACACAAGCCGGAAGCAACCATTAGGCGCCAAGTCATGAGGCCAAAAGACCCGCTGCCACGGCAGGAAACGTCTGGAGTCATTTACCGGATCTGGTGTAGTTGCGGACAAAGTAATTATGTCGGAGAAACTGGGAGATTACTCCGTATGCGAATTGCCGAGCACGCAGCAGCAGTGAGGCGGGGAGACGCTAACTCTCAGGTGGCGGCACACTCGACGGGACCCGGCCATATTTTCAAATTCCGAGAGGCCGAAATCCTTGCAAGGGGTGACAACCGCGTGAGCCGCGAGCTGCTCGAGTCATGGTTCTCAGGCCCGCAATCCATCAACAAGCACAATGACCTCCCGGTACCCTATACCGAACTGCGATTTTCCATGGGCAGTAGAATCAGTCACGTGGGGAGGGCGTGGGCGAGCAATCATCACGGTGACAGTGAGCCAGTTTGCCGAGCAATCGTCACACCAGCATCCAGCACGGATGACGAAATCGCGGCAATTAACGACTCGGACTCGGACCGACAAGCCACCACCGCATCAATTACGACCCCAGCGGTGATTGCGAGAACTGTTAATTGCAGTGCGCATACAGTCCCAGGGCAGCCACGTGCTATAAATACTGTTCTCCTGGTGCCACCATCACCTTTATCTGCGAATGTCTCTGATGATGGATTCGAGTGAGGATCCGAAACGTCAGGCAAATAAATTTCTTGTTCCAGTGATCGCATCTTCATCTTCTGAACTGCTACCTGGAACTCGCCTGTTCGCTTCTATCAGCACTTATATGAGTATCTTATCTAGGCGCACATACAGCCAATGAGAATCTGAGCGTACAATGTAGAAATATAAAAAGCGGAACTGCTGTTTAGTCTAATTACACGCAGCTGACAGACTAAAATCAATTTAAAGACAACCAGAGGAACAGGAGACGAAAAAAACAAAACAACTCAAAACAAAACAGAGGCAGAACACGTAAAAAGCGACGTAAAAAGTAAAATTAAGAGGAAGAGAAAATTATGCATAAGTGCAGTAAATGCAGGTTAGCAGTCAGCATGGGATCCGGTATGCGTGTCTTCGTGAGCTGGCGGTGGTCAATCACGCGACAAATGTTAATACTTTTGTGAGAAATCGATAAAGACCTGTAGCGCAACGCACCGACTTAATTTACAGAGGGAGGATTTAGGGGGCCGGAATCCAAAGAGGGACGTTTAAATGGATTGAGAGCTCTCTCGCCCTAGTGTACGGAGAGCCGCTGTCCACAATTCTAGCTCAGAATGAGTAACGATGGAAAGGGGCGACGCATAAGGTTCCGTATTAGGTCCGCTACTCTCCGTTATTTGTATGAATAAATAACCCAGTGGGCTGTATTATGAAGCTGCTTTGTTTTCCAACGATATAACAATATAGACTGAAGTAAGTTGTGTTTACGACTCAAAAACGTTGTTATCGAACATAGCCAAACTAGGCATTTGGTCGAACAGATTGCTCTTCGAGTTGATTGCACCCAAAAGCGCGATCCTACAACTTAGAACCTTCCAGACACAACTATTTCTTTAACGAAAGCACATAAGATGTTTTAAAACGCACAATGACAAACAAAGGACGCGCAAGGGATGAGCAGGTGGTTCACGAGGCAATTAATATTTCACATTGCATAAGACTGAATTTAAAATATTTTCTCATACGCTCTTTGTAAAAGTCTTGGACGTCTCCGTGAGGCCCAATTTGGCTTTCTTATGACCAGAATGAAGACCGAGAATAAAAAAAGATATTGGTCAAAGGCAGGGGAACTGAAATGGCTACTTCGGGCTTATAAACAGCCGTCAGTCAGTCATATCCAACCCCGAGTTGTGGAATACCTGGAGCTCAGTCCCGCGGCCTGTTAACTAGAAGTCCAACGCCCATGACCACTGGGCCTAGGACTCGCTGACCTGTCGGTTGCGATCGGGAATATACAATGGTTTCGGGGCATTGGACTTCTTACCAACAGGTCACGGAATCCAGCCCAAGGTGCTCCACAACTCGGGTTTGGATATCACTGGTTGACCAGGGCTAATAAGCCAGAAGCAGTTATTTAAGTCTCCGTTGTCTTTGTCGGTAATGTTATTCTGCCCTATATTAAGCGCCACTGCTGGTTGGGATCGAGAAAGAGAGACCCCGAAGGCACAACGGGACGAGCGACATCCGTGACACGATCGGTGACCGCCTCCAAACCATCAGTCTCCTCGAATAGCCGCAGCGCAGTCTAATAAAGACAGTCGATGGTCTGAAGGATTTATCGTACCAGGTGAGGTTGAAAGAGCCTTATTTAGTCAGCCTGTCTTACAAGCACTTAGGGTGCAGCTTGCTGTGGCAATTCTGGACTGCCTTGGCTATGGTTGCCCACTGCAACTCTCCAAGTTTACGCGGACAACTCATCTACGCGTTCATCTGGAGGAGACAGACGCATGTGGACCGACTTAAGAAGTTGTTTTTTTTTCAGCCAACAAGAGGTTCGACCAGGGAACTGGCTAACAAGTGGGATGGTGACAGCCAGCACCACTTTTGATTTTAAAAGAAAGCTTAATCGCAGCTTTTGGGACAAACTTCGTCTTTCACGACCAGATTACGTGCAGACAGTCTTGTAAACACTTCATGTTCTATCCTCCCTCAGCGCTAATTCGCATTCAACAACAGCATTTGAGGCTACAAATTGTGTTGTATATTGACTCAAATGTTTTTCCAAGTGTTAGTGGTTTTACGCCGACTCTAAATATGCAAATTATCGATACATTTATAGCGTCACCAAAGACCCTGCATGCATCCCTTTAAATATACAATATTACACGAAATATAGTAGCATCTGCGCTTTGGTAGTCAGCATAGTACTTGTTATGCATGTCTCCATGAGCTAGTCATAACTCTTAAAGTTAATATCAAAGTCCTAGCCCCAGAACCTAACTTTACTTGGGATCCCCAAACATAAATCTAGTCGTAAAGTCAAAACTAGCTTTAAACCCCAAAACCGTAAACCTAAGCATAAAGCACTAACCTAAGCTACAAATTTAAAATACTAAACCTGGCCGTAAACCTCTAACTCCAGTCTAAAAGCCCTAAACATATTCCAACCCTACAACCCTAACCTTAGCCTTATAAAGCAAAATCTAACTAACCGCTAATATCACCGTTGCAGTTGTACTAGCCTTGCAGGATTATACCTGCCTAAATACAGTAAGTAGGCAAGTTGTACAACAGGATTAGCCGGGGCTACATGTTACACTGCCGCCTCCTATCCTTCATGAAGTTCCCGAAAATCTGGTGGCAGACATCAAAGTAACAGCTAGTAGTTTCGATACTTTCTTGTCCGAAACGATCGTTGAACCGCCGAACAGTTCGCTTCCGAACACTCAGGTTTCGGCCGGTGTCGCTCTTGAGACCATAGATTTTATCCTCTACCACATAATCATCGTTATTTGACGTTTTCAACAATCTTATAGGTCTAGATCGGATGCTGTCCCAGTCAGAAATTGAAAAATTAGCATATATAAGACTTTTCTGACACTCTTCCTGCAGACATATGATTTCCCCCACGAAAGTGAAACCCTTCTCACTTCATGGAAGGAAGCATAAACTTTACCTGTCGCCAATCATGGGCATTCTACGCCATTTGAAGACCTTTGCCCAATAATCACCCTTCCAGCAGCTACAAAGATCTTAGACATTTTGATCGACGATACGGCGATGTGTCACTTGACAAAAAATAACCCGGTTAATGCAGTTCGACATAGATTCCTCAAAGCCCGACCAGCTCTCAAGCTTTACAGTTTAGGGACAACGGTTTCGTCTTTAACGTGGTCTGTTATGATTTTACTAAGGCTTTTTATCATGATAACCGTTTTCTTTCCCTCTGAACGTTTCCCTCTCTCGGAATGGATGACAATCTTCCGAATTTACCATCTTCCATTCTGGGCTGTCGCACACAGTGCCTTATAAATTCCAGTATTATCGCCAACCCCACAGACGTGAAGAGTGGGTTTTTTCAGGACAGTGTACCTGATCCAATCGTACTTTGCCTTTTTGTCAAAGATGAATCAGATGTAATTCCAAATGACAGGCCTTTTATGCATGCTGATGACCTAAAGGTTGCCTACAGGCGGCCCCAGTGAGAAATCCTCTCTAGGTGGGTCGGGTACAACGGGATGGCGGTTTTGAGGGGAAGAACGGGCGGGGCAAACGGCAAAGGGCACTGAATTGGCAGTTGGATGCCGAAAAAATGTTGAAAATCGCAGAAAAATAATTGTTTGTTTTAATGAAGTCAAAAATACCGCAGGATGGCGCGCAAATAGGGAAAAGCGTAGGCAATGACCAATCAAAGGAGGGCTGGCCGGGGACGTGATGTGATTGGCCGCCGGGGCGAGTAAACCTGAACCGCCAAGCGGCTAACCAATGGGATCGTTGGCGCCGCACTTGAAAGTGGTGTGCGTTAGGTGGACGGGAAACGGACGATGCGCAAAGGGAACGCGAGAGGGCAGCGGTGTACTGCGGTTGGGTAAGAGTGATTGAATAAACTGCGTATGGCAATTGCGTCACTTCCCAGCCCCTTAGTGACCCCCTCCTCAACCCCTCCCTATTTGTTATATCAGTGATCTCCACCGCATGCACCGTTTAATACGCATAACGCGAACAATGTTTAGGATACCTGGACGTACTCCAACACCACCGCACCAACCTACAGCAAGTCGGCAAACTCCCGAACTTGGCGGTCGCTGTTTTACGGGATTTGTAAGTATCGATAGTGAGAGCAGTTTGTAGGCCTACGTAACCCTTTTAAGTTTAAATTTATCCGCCGTAACCCAAATTGGGGGACCGGGCGTGGAAGTACTGATAGACGAGACGCTCATAAGCCGCCGCAAATATAACAGGGGACGACCGCGGCGGCAGTTGTGGGTCGTAGGTATGTACGATACACGCAGGCGGAAAGCCCTATTTGAGCAGATTAACAACCGCAGCTGGGCGGCCCTGAGGCCCGTCATAAGGAAGTGGGTGGCTGCTGGTAGTATTATCGTAACCGATGAGTGGAAGGGTTACACCCGCCTGCCGTCCGAAGGTTATACGCAGTGCACTGACAACCACCGTAGGGGCTTCGTGAATCCCACAAGGGGACGGCATACGAACGCCATAGAGGCCTACTGGAGCAGATTAAAGGAGAACCCTACTAGCAAGCGAGCTCGCCGCCAGGCGGTGTACTCGGGGGGGGGGGGTAATGGGTCTTTAGCCTGCTCGCGGTTGGGATTGGTTCGCGGGTCGGCTGCGCCGGCGTCGTGAAGGGCGCAAGCGGCCGTGCATAGTTGCACTTGATTATCGATTAGCTTCGGTGCCGGATAGTCCTCTGGCTCTTGCCGGTACCACTTTTTGCTCTCTCACGCTGCACTGCACACGCCGTGTCTCGCACTACGCTGACATTGCCTACCCTAACGGTCTTTGTCTTTGTGTTCCCTTGTGTCTCCTTTTACTCACAGTTATGTTTACTCCTGTTAGTTGGCGTAAAATACGGCATAAATCCTACATACTGGGAATGCGGCCGTTACCTACTTGCGATGGGAAAGCTGGCGATTGAGGAGAGCCTACAAACGCCGATTGGATAAGCTAACCAACGAGCGCGCAGACGGAAGACTGGAAGGTATGACTCTGTACTTCGTCCACTTACTCTCCATGCCTACCTACAGTGCCTGTGGCCGTTACCGGCCGGTCAAAG
>CACRXP010000248.1:534140-548503 GCA_902702965.1 Spirometra erinaceieuropaei | reverse complement strand
GACTCTGTACTTCGTCCACTTACTCTCCATGCCTAGCTGTAGTGCCTGTGGCCGTTACCGGCCGGTCAAAGGGGGAGCTTTCGAATGAGGAGAGGCAACCATCGACGATTGGAGAAGCTAACCAACAAGCGCCCAGACGGAAGACTGGAAGGTATGACTCTGTACTTCGTCCACTTACTCTCCATGCCTAGCTGTAGTGCCTGTGGCCGTTACCGGCCGGTCAAAGAGGGAGCTGTTGATTGAGGAGAGCCAACCATGGACGATTGTGGAAGCCAAGCGACGAACGCGCAGACGGAAGACTGGAAGCTAAGACTCTGTACTTCGTCCACTTACTCTCCATGCCTAGCTGTAGTGCCTGTGGCCGTTACTGGCCGGTCAACGAGGGAGATGTCGATTGAGGAGAGCCAACCATCAACGATTGGAGAAGCCATCCAACGAAGGCGCGGACGGAACACTGGAAGGTATGACTGTGTACTTCGTCCACTTACTCTCCATGCCTACCTACAGTACCGGTGACCGTTACAGGCCGGTCAAAGAGGGAGCTGTCGATGGAGGAGAGCCAACCATGGACGATTGATGAAGGCAACGAACGGAGGCCCAGATGGAAGACGTAAAAGGAAGACTGCATACCTCGGTTTTTAATTGTCCATGCCTACCTACAGTAATGGTGCCATTGTCTGCTGGCGATGAGGGATTCCCTACCGAAGATGCATGCGCAGGTTGCCGGGGGGTACCGCATGGTATTGGAGGCGTGTAATCGCGTAACCTTTTTATTGTACACCGAACTGTAGAATGTTACTTTTGTGGCAAACCGGCTGCCCAAGGCAGTCGGGGACGATTTCCCCTACCTCGCTGTATGTCCAGTGTATTGTTCCTTTCGCTAATTCGGAGTAAATATTGCAATTGTCAGTGGCGTTGTTCGTTATTACGGTACTGCTAAGCCTCCGGAATGAGTTAAGGTGTGATACGCAGTTGAATAAATATCATCCACAGGGCTGCGTTAGCTGATAGGTGCCTATGGATCACTTATGGGGGAATTGAACGGACGTTGTCTGTGGGATGGGTGGCTATCGCTAGCAGTGGTAACGTAGCCATCATCGCACGGTAAGGATTGCGACTGATCGACCAACCTTGGAGGCTTGGTACGTGAACATATTTACCTACGTAGAATAATGCAATGACGTCCACTAAGCCTTGTCGATAAACCCTTGTAGGTCAGGAAGGGAGTGATTACGGAAGGCCTTTAGAGCGGGAACTGGGAGGTACGTAGAGACTGTCTTAGGCCGCTGCCGGCCATGGTAGACGGTAAGTAGGAATCGCTGTAGCTGGTAGCGGACGACATGAACCACCCGCGAGAAAGGGCATATCAGGTTAACTAACAAAGCCGGTTGGGAGGGACAGTAGACTGTGAAGCAGGCGGAAATGGAAACAGCCGATGGAGGAATTGTCGATTGCGGTAAGCTTGCGTAAAGGGAAGCGGGACTGCGGGGATTGATATTGGGACGGCGTAGATTACAGGCCTTTGGAAGGGGGGAGGGGGAAAGGCGTGGGCTAGGCGGTAAGGGAGCGGTAGGGGTGTATGTAAATACCGCAGTGGTCTAAGAGCCTGATGCCTTTGGTAGCAGCTACCCCAAAGTGACAGTCGTATGTTTGGACGGCGTAGGCTGTAAGCCTTTTAGTTGGGGGAGGGGGGGTGGTTGTTGCAGAATATGCGGAGGGAAGGCCTGTAGGGTCAGGTATGCGCCCAGAAGTGGATACCGGGCTGGAAACGTTAGTAAACAGCTGACGTAAGTGGTAGTCTGACTGACGAAATGGGAATGCTGGCAACTCAGTTAGGTGGACTCCGGAATGCGTGGGAGGGGAGGTAAGTGGACCATGACCGGAAACCGAGAGATGATGACGGGAAACACTACGTAAACCACGAAACCGACAAACGGACAGTTAACAGCGCAACTGCGGCGCATGGGAACTGCCCAGAGGTGGCTTAGAAAAGGAGAAGTTTGTGTGCGTAAATGCATAAAAGTGGCATTGTATATTGGACATAAATTTTAGGCAACAGGGGATGGGAACTGCACGTAAACCCTACGGAGTCGGCTTGCTAGGTGTGTTTGAATGCTTCTTTCTGGCCGTGGAGGCCACAGGTCTTCCATCACGGCTACCTTACGTACTATTGCTTGTTCAGTAGGTGTGCTTGTGGTATTTTTTTTTGCCGCCGCGGCAAAAAAAATACCACAAGCACACCTACTGAACAAGCAATAGTACGTAAGGTAGCCGTGATGGAAGGCCTGTGGCCGCTTATTTGACACCGGTCTTATCGCCAACCCCACAGACGTGAAGAGTGGGTTTTTTCAGGACAGTGTACCTGACCCAATCGTACTTTGCCTTTTTGTCAAAGATGAATCAGATGTAATTCCAAATGACAGGCCTTTTATGCATGCTGATGACTTAAAGGTTGCCTACCGATACAAACTGGTAGATGGCGACATCGTGCTCGAGCACTTGAAAAACGACCGTCCGGCTTTTACCACCGGTACTTCCCGTGTCCCATTTTCCTTTATCGACAAAACTGCTCAATCAGGGAGGGGGGGGGGATTGGCGATAATCATTAGCCTCGACCAAGTACCGTTGGTCACCATCATTGACCAAAAGAGTTTTATCTCCGGAACACCGAAAGCGGACTTACCAAGAAAGTTGTAAACTGACAAGCCTTGATTCTAGGTGGCTACGCCAATTACAAAAGGAACCCCTTGTACCATTTCGGTTTTTAAACGGTCGTACTTTTGATGTGATCCCCATTTTGATGCATCTTGACGATCCTCGGCGAAGAAGTCACAGCGTGGTATTTTGATTCCCCCTTTGAGCACTAGCAGTTAAATATCGCCTGTTATTTTCTGTTACCGCAACTGCAATGTGGAAAAAGTTACCCAGGGGTCATTGAAGTTCTGCAAACTTGTGCTTTGTTTAGACGAACTAACATTCGCTTTCTGCACCGCGGAACAACTCCCACGATTCATGGGCACCGAATCCACCAAATCCATCTTCTTTAGTGATGGCGTTCGAGGACGTTAATCTCTCTGCCTGGTCACGTCTCGAGGTAAATCGTGTCGGTGAGCAACAATAGGAGTCGAATTCCATGTATAGGAAGGGAGAGCTTTAACTCTCGCCGTTATCGTACCCTCTAATAACGTTCTGGATTGCCGTCATAGTGAGGCGGACTTGCAAGTACCTGCCGCAACATTGTGTCCATCAGAAACTAACATCCGATGACAAGACAACCGGAAGGAGGGGCCGGGGCTCGGTCGCGGACAGTGGAAAAGCTAAAGAGCCCCTCTATGCGTGCCACACACAAGCTTGTGAATTTCATTTATTCCTTTCTGGGCCTTCGCAAATTATGAGCTGCAGTATTATCTGCAACCGCACACGCGTGAGGAGTGGATTCATCTAAGGCACTGTTCCTGATCCCATCCTATTTCATCTTTTTGTCAATGATGAATCAGAGTTGTTTCCAAATGACCGGCCTTTTTATGCATGCTGACAATTTAAAGGTTGTCTACCGGTGCGAACTGGCGTAAGGCGACATCGGGCTCGAACTCTTGAAAGAAGACTGGGGAGCTTTTTTCCAGCGGTGCTGTTCAGTCACAATTGTTGGTGACCGTCATCAGTCTCAACTAAGCATTGACGACCACAAAATAAATATGTCAGTAGTCATTAAGGATCCCGGTATTTGCTGCTCTAACAATCTTAACCCTTCAAAGCATTGCGCTCTGATTGTCTCTAAGGTACTCTGGATGACCGTGTTTATTTTCTGGAGCTTCAAACCTAACCCTATTAGAAGCCGCCTATATAAAGTGTATGCCAGTTTTTTCCTGGAATATCATTCCTTTTTATGTAGTCTCCTACCCGTCGGCGAGCGGAAGGAAAAGAAGTTCGTCCTTCAGCTTTTTCTAAATGAATTTTTATCCCCGGAAAACCGAAAGTTGACTACGCAAGGAAGTTCTGGACTCATAAGCCTTGATCCGAGGTTCTTTTTACTATTTAAGTTTTTAGGAACTCGTACTTTTAATGCGATCGCTACTTTAAAGCACCTTGTCAATTCTCGGCGAAGTAGTCAGTGAGAGGTATTTTGATTCCTCGTCTGACATTCGCAGTTAAATATTGTCAGTTATTTTCTGTTAACTCAAGTGAAGTCTGGAACAAGTTACCCAGGGACTTAGAATTTCTGCAAAACTATCCCTTGTTTAGACGAACTTTTATTCGCTGTCTGGATTCGGAGAAACTTGCACGATCCATGGCGGGCAAATCCACCGGGTTTATTTATTGATGATGATGATATTCGCGATATTTAACCTTTCCACCGACTTCAATCTCGAGGTGAATTGTGCTGCCACCAAACAGGCAAGCCCTTCATCCGCTGATGAGCAAAAATGCGCTGTCATCTGCCAGCGGGGGTCGGATTCCATGACCCCTAATTCCCTTTTGGATTTCTGTCATAGTGGAGCAGACTTGTGTAGCATCTACCGCACTCTTTCCTCACGCAGCAACCAGCATCCGGTGGCAAGGCGACCGGAGGGGGGGGGGAAGGGGACTCGGTATCAGGTAGTGACAAAACTAAAGAGCCTCTTTATGCCTGTCGCACTCGGCATGGTCCCTTCCAAATGTACAGTTAGTTCGTAAAAATGGGACCGGCCCGGATCCAATCTCAACTGAAACGACATAGAATTCACATTGAAAGGGAGCCATTAAGCCTGACACTGAGTCTTCTAGTCAGTCACCTCCGGCAGACAAGCAGTACTGAACATAAGGACTAGATTTCCATAGCACCGTATAAAAACATCCAGATGAAGATTTCGGTTATTGGAGAATGAACAAAGAGCAGGCAGCAACGAACTTCATTTCCAATGTGACTGTAAGTAAGGTGTAACAAAAGTAAGCTATCTTGGGAACAACGCAAAACGAAGCGGTAGATATAAGATTTGTTTTTTTGCAAAAGAGATTCACATAACCTCGGTTTCTGGTGTTTTTTTTGGCGAGGAAGAAGTCAAGTGTGTTTAATGCATGAAAAAAGGACACTGGGCGCCGAATGTTGCACACTTATTGAAACCTACCACCTTCGGAGGGACTCTTTGAACATAGCACCGCAAGGCGAGACTCTAAGCCACCTGGTTGCCGTTAGGTTGTTTGGATACACTGCAAAGCCATGCGGGGGACGTAAAAATAAAGGTTTAATATATCAGGAAAATGTAAGCCTGTCCTGTAAAATTTTGTTAAGTCCTCGTTTTCTACGTGATTTTGTAGACCTGATCTATTCGAGGAACTGGTTTTCCAAAATCCCATGCACCACCTTTTAACAGTTACGTTAACCAGCTCTCGGTTGATTTATTAAACAAATCGAACTAACACTAGTACATGTGATTTTGCACGAATTCCTTTTGACGTAAAATAGAAAAACGACTTTTCACGGTGACCTCACTGAAGAGTACCCTCTTGGTAGTCAGTCTGTAGAAGAGTTTGCAAAATCCATCAGCCTAAACGCTTTAGACGCAAAACTATTCAGTCTTCGGCCTACCACCCTAACATTGCGTCATAATGTTTGACACTACTTACATGACTTCAGTACGTCTAATTGATTTTTTACTGCCAATAATATTTGTAGGATGCATGCTGCATCAGATGCAGGGGATATCAGCCCTGGAAATCTAACAGACGCTAACGCTTGCAGGACTCTTTGTACACAAAAAAGTTGCGCACGCACGATCACTGTGGGACATTAAGATTGATCGTAGGTTATGATCATGTAAATAAATGCACCTGCAACTTAACAACAATCGAAATGTTTCTAAGTGGACTCAAGTGTGCACTTTGGCTATCGCTAAACCGATCCCCAGCTGGGAGGCTTGCATAAAAACGCATTATCCTGTCATAATTTTAGCACTAATTCATGGGAAAGAGCGCTGTCGTCGCACGTCCATGGAAACACCACACTCAATTCAGACAAAATAGCTTACTTTACGTATTCCACTGATAGCACAACTAGTCCAAAAGGATAATCGTCGTCCGATTTGGAGGGTGAAATATTAATCTGATGGTTTATAGAGCACTAGCAATTCCGAGTTTCAGTGTTTTATAAAGATGTACATCTGTAAGGTACGGCTCATACCAGGAGCTGATGACCAAATCCGACTCTTACGCACAGTTTCAGCTAGGACTTTCCCTCGCCGGAGAGACTATGCAACGGAAGCAATTCAGGCCCGTGCAATTAAATTCATTGAACCTTAGAGAGACAGCACTGCCTGGCGTGAAAGTCGCAATATCCTTATGTTTTTATCAGGGTCAGGGGTCACGGAAAATATCCTCTCTTTAACGTTTCCAAAGCTTGTCATTCACGTTGGTGCCTCGACCGATTCGAACCAGGCTTCACTCCGTCGAAAGTTACATTATGATCAAGTCGTTGTGGACGTGCGCTCAGATGGGGTTCTTGAGATATATTGGCAGTCGGCAACCTTCCCAGGGACTATTTGCGGGGCGTCGTGTTAAGTAGGGATTTATCAGAGTTTTCGCAGTGTGAAGACGTTGGGAAGACACATCGTCATCCTCTTTCCCTTCTTCCATCCTGAAGCAATAGCGAAACTCTGTCAAGACGGCGAGGAATGAGATCTGACACAGTGTCTGAGAGTGTATTTCATCACAGCCTCTCGCGCACCACCGCGGCAGTACAAAACCGAATGCTTCGTGGGCGCGTATGAACTGCCGCCACTAGGACTTTCTTTACCATTTACGATTTATAATATCGACAGCCTACTCATAAGGTGTAAGTAGTGGTTAATATTATTATGAGTGCTTTGAAGAAGGGCCCGCATAACGCAGACTTCTGGCCTTCCAAAGGACTTCTGTGAAGCTCCGGTGAAACTTCCTAGTGGAATGGTCTAGCACTTCAACTAAACAAAATTACCATGGTCTAACTCCTCACAACCTTGCCGATGCATATAGTGACGCGACGTTTATTTTAATCAGTCTTTTTAAAAAATTCCCTTTTTCCTGTCCAAGCTCCCTCCTCTCCCTTCCTCACTCCCATTCCACAATGTCTCAACACTCTCCACATCCCTGCTTCTTAAGGTATTTCTGTTATACTTATTATCTTGAATGCAAAACATTGCCAGAAAATCGATTTCTTTTGGTCGAATTATGGCGGGGATGGGGAAGGTCTAAAGAATTTCATCAATTCAAACACGGGAGGATAGTTAATGCGGATGTTTTTAATTTTATTAGTATCTGTAGCGTCGAAGTGAGAGTAGGTGCGGGCTACTATGATGAGTTGTTAAATACTCTCTATGACGCATGACAAATACTCCAAGCGTTGTAAAACACACTTTTTAAAATGTTTTGGGGGCAAGATCCCTAAAACAAAGTGACGCGACGTTTATTTTAATCAGTCTTTGAAAAATTCCCTTTTTCCTGTCCAAGCTCCTTCCTCTCCCTTCCTCACTTCCATTCTACAATGTCTCAACACTCTCCACGTCCCTGCTTCTTAAGGTATTTCTGTTATACTTATTATCTTGAATGCAAAACATTGCCAGAAAATCGATTTCTTTTGGTCGAATTATGGCGGGGATGGGGAAGGTCTAAAGAATTTCATAAATTCAAACACGGGAGGATATTTAATGCGGATGTTTTTAATTTTATTAGTATCTGTAGCGTCGAAGTGAGAGTAGGTGCGGGCTACTATGGTGAGTTGGTAAATACTCCAGGCGTTGTAAAATACACTTTTTAAAATGTTTTAGGGGCAAGATCCCAATTCGTAGCCGTACCTGTTAGGGGTTATGATTTGGGGATAGGGGTGAGAGTTAGAGGGCAGAGATTAGAGTTTAGGGTTAGGGGTTGGAGTTAGGGGTGGGGTGTAGGGGCTAGGGATTGAGGTTTGGGGTTGGGATTAGGAGTTAAAGGTTGGGGTTAAGGTTAAGGGTTAAGAGTTTAGGTTAGGGGTTGGGGTTAGGGTCAGGGGTTAGGCTAGGACTTGTCTACTGCAGATACGGCCATGAAATGAGATCCGACCTTTTTAGGAAGGTTGGGGACTATATGGGCTCCGAAACTCGGGGAACTAAACTTTATGTTTGCGTCAAAAAATGTGTACTTTGGTACGCGAAAGACTTACCAATTGCCTGCAGAGGCTGCTTTCTTAGTGCGAGCCACAGTGATTTGTGTTCCATTTAACTGGTGCGGTTGGGACTCAAGCACCTTCCGTACCGAGCCAAGGTCACGAAAGACGACGAAACCACTACCACGGGTCTTGCGTCCCGTCAGCACGCAGACCTCCTTGAGAATGCCAAATTTGGAGAAGTACTCGTTCAGATTCTGCTTATTAATCGCTTGGGGCAGGGATCCAAGGTAGATTCTCTTCGGATCCACGTTCTTCTTTGATTTCGCTTCGGGCCTAGTTTAAACGGACGGAAATCTTAAGACCATAATTGGGCTGAAAAACCTGCCATTAATAAGACTGTGTGGGGAAATCGCGTTCGCATAATAACATTCTTTATGCTTTATCACATGGTAGGACCAGCCGGTATCGCAGCTTCGCATCCAAGCGACTGGCAGGCAATATAAGAGGCCTGTCCAATCTGCATTCCCTACCCTCCTCAATCCCCCTCCATAATGTCCCAACATTCCCCCTGCTCTAGCCTCCTAAGGTGTTTTTTTACGGAGAGTGCAAGCGACCTGGAGCGCTGAACAGGGGACCAAGCCGGCTACGTGAGACACGCGTGAAGGGAGACGGACGACCGGCGTGCACTGCAGCGCCGAGCACGTGTGGCGACTTTGCTCACGTGTGCGGCCCAATCAATGGCTGGTCGAACATCGCAGAGGGACTATAGCGCACGCGGTGGCCAATCAGTGACCAGCACGCCCCGGGCACGAACATTCTAGAACGTCCGCCACGGCTGGCACGCCATTCGGCGGAATGTTCCAGAACGCACAGGGGCCAGCATAAACAGGGCATATTTCTGACGAGTTGTAGCCCCTTCTGTTCGCAAGTTGCCAATAAAGTGCTTGTCCTCCGAACCGGCTCTCTTCCTGTCATGTCATAACAGGGTTCAAGTTATACTGATTATCTTGAATGCAAAATGCTGTACTAAAGCCTTCGTCTCACTGGGTGGGTTCGAATCTCACCGAGGCGCCGAGTTTTTCACAGTTGGGTCAATATGAATTATTCAAAATCTGCCAAAACATCATTTTTTATTGTCGAATTATGGATAATGTCCTAAGAATTTCCTTAATTCAAACACGGGAAATTTTTTAATATGGATGTTTTTAATCCTATTAGTTTCTGTAGCGTTCAGGTGAGAGCAGGTGCAGACTACTATGGTGAGTTCTTGAGGCATGCTAAATACTCCAGGTGGTTTAAAATATACTTTTTTTAAAGTTCTTCCAAGGATAGGGATTACATGGACCCCGAAGCACGAAGAAACTTAATCTGTGCTTGTATTAAAAACATGTCGCTTGGCACACAAAGGCTTACCCAGTACCGGAAAATTCTGGGTTCTTCGTAAGAGACACGGTGATTTGTGTTTCATTTATTTTGTGCGGCTGGGACTCAAGCACCTTGCTTATCGAGTCCAAGTCACGAAAGACGACGAAACCACTACCACGGGTCCTGCGTCCCTTCAGCACGCAGACCTTGTTGACGATGCCAAATTTGGAGAAGTAATCGGTCAGATTCCGCTCGTTTGTCGCTGGGGGCAGAGATCCAAGGTAGACTCTGTTCGGATCCACGTTCTTCTTTGATTTCCCTTTGGGCCTAGTTTAAATGGATGGAAATCTTAAGACTACAATTGGGATGAAAAGCCTGCCATTGATACGACAGTGTGGAGCAAGCGTATTGGCCAAATAACCTTCTTTCTGCTTGAGAGGACTAGCCGGTATCGCAACTTCGTATTTATAGCTCATCCAAGCTGTCAGAAAGCGATTCGGAGTCAATAGAAAAGGAGTGTTATCGACTCCTCGCGAGTACTCCATCGTCGTCGGGTCAACAGACGGCGAGCACCCTACCTCAGTTGCATAGCCAGTCAGAGGTTTAATGTGCGCTGACGGACTAGATCCGAAATCAGACCACCGGTACAAGCAACATCTGCAGCCTGGGCATCAATGGCTCAGGACGAATAATAAGCTGGGAATGGACATTTCAGTGCTCCTTGTCTGATGTTTTAAAAGGTTCAAAATCGGAGAAATGCAATTGTTGGGAGTGACTACACTCACAAAAACAAGAGCCAACCAATCACTGGAGATCACGTGCGTTTGCTCTCTCTCTACAGCGATGTCATCTCAATCAGGCGCCTTTCTATTGGCTACTCCCCTCTTCCCGGAGGTCATTGGGCCAAATGCCAGCGAATCAAAGTAGGGCGTTATAAATATGCGTCACCTTTAGCTAGTCGCGACTTGCAGTGTTTTGCTAATACACTTTCCGAGGCCAGTCGTGCTTTCTTTGTCTGCTGCTTTGGTATTGGGGACCAGGGTCGAGTGCGTATACGCTCCACGGGATTTCAAGTACCAGGCGGGTCATAACAGCAATATTGCCAAAATTTGCCGCATTCCGTGGCGCCTGACAGGCACGTTTCGGGGGTCAGTAAGTCTGTTCAGGTGGTTGCCGTAGTGCTCTTGACCAATAACATTTTAACGGCGCCGCCTACTGACAACTGCGGAAAGGAGCTCACTGGGACTGGCCTATCAAAACCCTATTCTTAAGGTAAGCTGCAAGATCACCTATGGTGAGGAATTTCGGGAGTCAGCGTTTAGGGTCGGTGACATTGAATGTGCACATAGGAAAGCGGTGAATATTTGTAAAAGTAGAAATCTCATGTTAGTCTCGTGTATCATTTCATCGTGAAAGTGATGCTACGGCGTGAAGTACAAAGCACTCCTGGACAGAGGATACAGTAAAAATGAAAGGTTAAAGTCGAAGATATCTTGAATGTTAACATCTAACCATTTTATCTCATGAAATGTTGACCAAAATTCTGTCTTGTCGCATCATCCCACAATATTTCACACACACGTCTTTTGAATGGACTTCTTACTGGTCACCTTCAAAGACCGCACTCGATAAAAATTGACTACTTAACTATTAAGCATTTTCTACATCGATTTTCAATGCCCTCATAAAGCTAACTATATTTATGGAAAACATGAATAAAAATACTAGTCACGATGGGGTGCAAGAGCCACAAGTAGATAGCAAACATTAAAATACACCCTAAAATTCAGTGTGACTGCAAACATCACTTATTTTTCATCTTCTCCATTGTTTGAAATTTCCTTCCATTCCTGATTAAATGTAAACTAACCAGCGGCACTTTAGACAAAGTCCCTTATCTTTTGAAAATTGTTTTTGTTTATTTTTTGAGTATCGCGTTCATCTTCTTTGTCAAATGACAGTGTACGATAAGCCTTTCGGCAGAATTTTGTCCGTTTCCTGTGTCTTCCTGCTCTCCGTCCTGTGCGTGTGTGACGCGATCCGCAGGCTAGCTCACGTTAGTTGTGAGTCTTACAATCCATCGCTGGCAAAATATTTTTTTCTTGTACTGACTTGGTTACAAGTCACATCTCCTTGGAGTTTTATACTAGAATAAACAGTACCTTTCGGTCTTAAAAGAATTTTCAGTCGTGGGATTTTCTAAGATCGTGTATTGACTTTTCAAACGGTGTCGTATTAATCTGTTTATTAATGTTCTTCATGGTATAGGCAACATAGTCTGTATCCATTACAGAATTTAATGATAACCATATGACGTCTTCTTAATGCAATGTACAGTACGTGACTCATAGCATGAATTCTGATGACAGAAACTGATGTGAGAAGTTTCAGATGTCTTATACGTTGCGCATCTTGTTTGCTAGTCCATCCGACTCAAGGAGTTGGGCTTCTCCTGCGAATAAATGACGTTCACGTAGTTTTATTGAGCAAAATGTTCATAAGTTTGGACACAAATTGACGTTGCGATATATTTGGGCGACTTTCTATCCTAATACCTGTCCTGGACTTCGGTTGCCCATGGCCTAACGTTTCGTATTCTCACTCGAATCCATCATCAGAGACATTCGCAGATAAAGGTGATATTGGCACAAGGAGTGCAGTATTGATAGCACGTGGCTTCCGTAGGACCCTATGCGCACTGTAATAAACAGCTCCCTCAATCACCGCTGGTTGTCGTAATTGATGCGGTGGTGACTTGTCCGTTCGAGTCTGAGTCGTTGATTGCCGTGCATATTCATTGATGCGGCGGCAGGAGGCTGGACTACGTCTCTTCAACGCACACGTTATCGACAACTACTGAGCACGATGAGATGACTAGACGCGATAATGTCGAGGTTAAGTGGAGCAAGCCTAAGCACAGTCACGTGGGGAGGGCGCGGGAGAGCAATTATCCCAGTGACAGTGAGCCAACTTGCCGAGTCATCTTCACACCAACATCCAACATGGATGACAAAATCACGGCCATTAACGGCTCGGACGCGGACTGACAAGCCACCATCGCACCACTTACGACCCCAGCGATGATTGCGAGAGCTGTTAATTACAGTGCGCATACGGTCCCACGGCAGTCACGTGCTATAAATACTACACTCCTTGTGCCACTATCACCTTTATCTACGAATGCCTCTGATGATGGATTCGAGCGAGAATCCGAAACGCCAGGTCAATAAATTTCTTGTTCCAGTGACCGCATACTCGTCTTCTGAGCTGCTACCGAGAACTCGCCTGTTCGCTTCTATCAGAATAGGAACAGCCTGCAGTACGAGTGGCTTTGGGCCAACTTCCACTTTACTTAGGGTAGGTTTAAGACCGGAGTTAGAGCTAGGCTAAGGATTGGGTTTAAGGCTAGATTTAAAGTCAACGGTAAGGTATGCTGGAATCAAATTTAGGATCAAGGTAGAACCTAGTATTAACTCTTGAATTGGGGATTAGGGTAAGG
Source organism: Spirometra erinaceieuropaei (assembly GCA_902702965.1). Taxonomy (NCBI): domain Eukaryota; kingdom Metazoa; phylum Platyhelminthes; class Cestoda; order Diphyllobothriidea; family Diphyllobothriidae; genus Spirometra; species Spirometra erinaceieuropaei. Next base: position 535,544 of record CACRXP010000248.1, on the reverse strand, counting down.
TTAGGGTCAAGACTAGAGCAACGCGTTAGTTTCACACCAGGCTTATTTTTGAGGTTAGAACGTGGGAATATTTTGCGCTTTTCGGAATTATGTATAGGACCACCTTAATTACTTGGGCGGGACGTCCTTATCCCAATGTCTTGTTAAGGGGGTCACACAAGTCAGTCTTGCCAATAAGTCAAAAGACAGGAAGCTTTCAAATTTGACCAATCTGTGGTATTTGATGAGTGGACTTCCTGCCGAATATGTCGACTTGCTGAGACCTCTCAAGCTGTATAACACAATTTATTAAAATAGGACGAATTCGAATGAGCCTTATAGCTCTTAGAAATAAACTATTTTTACCCAGCTTGCAAAATTCCCGTCTTAATTGGACAAAAGCTTACCCAGTGCGAGCCACAGCGATCTGTATTCCATTTGATTGATGTGATTGGGACTCAGGAACCTTCCTTGCTAAGCCCAAGTTACGGAATTCGACGAAACCCACCACTATGGTCCGAACATCCCCTAAAAACGCCAACGTCTGAGATGATGCCACATGTGGAGAAGTGCTCGTATCAGTTGCGGCCATTTACCGCAAAGTCTCCTGACGCAATTGCACGTGAATAATTCATAACCTAGTCGATGAATGCCTTTCCACCATGATTTATCATATTTCTAAATAAGATCACTGCGGTTACCGACTACAGTAGGGCGAAGGAGCCCACGTGGCCGTCGGTAGACCGTGGATCGTTTCATAAAGGCCTTTATCTTTGCATCCATTTCCAGACCGTTGAAGACACTGCCCTGCCAACAACAATTACTTCAAGGCGCGCAGCTCAATTTCAAAGATAAGTGAAGCTCTGCATTTATCTGGATATTCTTAAGTAATTAATGCCTGTTTTTTTCTTGAGTCCGTTTTAAAAGGCGCCTTTCTATATAAGGTAAAATTTTTTTCCCAGTTTGTTTGACAGTCTGGCAAAATAGTCGTATTTTGTAAAAATCCATTGTAGTGAATCCTTTCCCTACTACCGCTTTCTAGTTTTCGTGGTAAAAAAAACAGTTATACGTGCTACTCAGTGCGCGTTTCCGTTTTGATCCCTCTTCTGTAACGAAAAAACTTTTTTTTGTCTGTAATGCCCCGCAGAGCACGTGCTAAAAGGCGAAAGCTTGCGGCCTCCCCACCGTCTCTGGGTGCTAAAATCGTGACTGAAGACATGGCAGACGCCAGCGTATGTTCTTCGCCGTCTGCAGATCTGATTAGCTCACAAATCCCTTTAGTATATGTAGAACCTCTCGACCCTTCAGTCGTCCAAAAATACGCCTCTGCTAGTCGTAGCAGGCCATCAGCCGGCGAAATAATCGATCAGCTGATTTATGGAGACATAAACAGCACTTCTGAAAAAGTGCTTGAACAAGCTTTTA
>CACRXP010000248.1:478135-532770 GCA_902702965.1 Spirometra erinaceieuropaei | reverse complement strand
AATATCGGCCTCGTTGGTATCTGGTTTCAGTCGACCGACAAATATGATTGGACGGATGGAGGCGAGGTCCAGAATGTTGTTGGCCGTGGCTCTGGTGTCAGTTCCAGGGGAGGTTCCAGCCGCCATGAGATGCGCAGAACTGCAGAGCAATTAGACCGATTAAAACATAATGAATCAGTTAACATGATAGGCTAGACTAGCTTTTCGGCAAAATTAAATTCGTGCTGAGCGCACCCCGAAATGGCAGAGGTCTTGGGATGAGTGAGCACCTTCTCATTTCATCCGGGTTTACTAGATCACTACTCGGCATAACTCTACGGAAGTATTTGGCATCTAGTCGATGGGTGAGACAGTAGCCAAAGTCGATCAGTTTGTAGATCGAGGAACGCCCGCAGGTGACGGTTTAACCACCATTGCCGACGATGTCTAGCGCGTGCTCCACAGGAAGATGAGAGCAGGCACTGTAGCTTGTGCGTAAATGAGTCTATAATGGCGGCAGACTTGCACAGCCTCTACCGCACTCATTCCTCCTGTCCCGCATGTGCTCGGTGTCAAGGCATAGTCAAGAAGCCCAAAGGCGGTTGGCACGGCCCGACCCGTAACAAGGCGTGCCACCACACCCCTTGGTTCATGACAAAAATGTATGCAGGATTTTGACCAAAAACAACTGTGAGTCAGAAAGAGAAGAATGTTACGAGCTACCGAGCAGCCATGTCCACCACCTGTATACCCAGCGGGAGCGCAAGCGCATCTTCCGGCAGGCAACCAGGTGCCAGCGCACACACCAGGCTGCAAAGGCCATGGTCTGCCGAATCCTGGCATGGCAGACGCCGCCAATCCTTAGGGGCCAAGGAAGGCATTCACAAGTAATGTTATAAGCACGCATTTAACGATTTGCGCAGGACTTCGCTCGTGGAGCAATCAAATTATTTTTCATAATTGCTCACAGAGCTTTCGCATAGCCTTGCCTGCACGCCTCTGGGTGGTTACTGTGTGACGCTTTGGGATTTTCGGAAACAGACTGTGATTACACTGTCACCTGATTAAAGAGTCTGCAAGGATGCCCATTTACACATTGAGGAAGTTCAAGTCGGCGAACGTACGTTTTCGATTATTCTTCATCAGGCCAGTACATTAATATAGGTCTAGTTAGAGGAGAGAAATTTGAGAAGCAAAAATACTTATGAAAACTAGTCATAACTTGGGGTAAATGTGTTCAGACTTGTGAGGTAGCGGGATAATTATAGCCTAATTTCTGTCCGTGGAACGGGAAGGGAGAGGGGGGGAGAAAAGAGGTATGGTGGTCTGACTGATTTGTGCTTATGTTTCGTCGCTGTAGCGCGACCTGCTATGGTGCGAGCCTGAACTTTCATGACTCAGCTTTGAGCAGGGTAATAGGAGGGCTTTAAAGAAGGCCTTATGCGAACACAAGGCTGGATTCGTTAGTCGTATTGTCACTGCCCCCGGTGTCGTATGTGTCTTTGATGTAGGGGCTTGGAGCGCCTTGCCGGCACTTTATATATGTCACGGAATGCTTGGTTGACGTCAATCAGGTAAACCACAATTACGCTTGAAATGGACTTTTCCTCGCCTTGATATAGCCAGACAGGATGGAGCTCTCGAATCTGCTTGGATAGGCGTCCTGTTGTTCGACCAATATAACTGGTCTGACGACGAATAATCTAAAACGTACGTTCGCCAACCTGAACTTCCTCAGTGTGTTAATGGCATCATCACCTAATATTCAGTCGTTGTCGACGTTCTGAACGACCGATCAGTCCACAGACCGGCGTGGGGCAGGTTAACGGGCACGTTGGCTTGGATACAAATACGCCAGCCATAAAGGGGACACAGGTCACTCAAACTCGTCGGCTGTCATCCTCGGAAGGGTCAAAGTTAGTTGGCAGTAAACAGACAGATCAAAGTTCCTGCATCGAGACGGCTATGGTACGAGGCGCTCGGCAAAACTGAAGAACTCAACACCAGCAGAGACAGAAAGCCCACAGTTCTGAGGATGGAAGCGGGAAAGTTCCCAAAAAGTCCGTACAAATTGAGTTTGATCCATAAGGTCGTCCTCTCTTCTTCTTTATCCTACTCAGAAAATGATGAATGCGATAACGCATCCGGACCTTGAATCTCCACGCACATATATATGTCGATGTAATGGTGGAAGGGCGTTCATCAATCGCCCTACGGCATAAACTCGTTTCGCCGTGCCTTGTGGCTCCCTCTCCCTATCTCGAGGTCCCGCCAACAGCCGCACAGTGGTGCGTGCTGTAGCCAGGATAGCATTATTGACAAAACAGAATATATCCGATCGCAAATGATATCACGACGAGCCCCTGGCTTAGCGGTTGGGGGCGTTGGAGTTCTAGCCCGTGGCTCCCTGGTAGAGCGTTCAACTGAATAACCAAAGATCCGGGCTTCGAATCCAAGGTGGTTCACATTTGGGATAGGGTGTGACTGACAGATGACGGCTAATAAGCCAGAAATGGCCATTCCAGTCTCCCTTGTCTTTGTCGGTATCAGATTTCGCTATGCGACTGCCTGCGGGGTTTGTAGTTTCAGCCCCAAGGCAAAACGGATTCGTTAGTCGTATGGCCACTGCCTCCGCTGTCGCAAGTATCCGTTGACGCATGAACTTGGAGCGTCTTGCCGGCACTTTATATACGAAGCGAAATGCTGGGTTGACGTCTACTTGGTGGCCGGTGTCAACCAAGTGAGCACGTACCCTGCCGTCAGAACAAGAATAATTTTCTCTAGGGTCCCACTTCTCCGCCTGAAGGCAAGGATAGGCTGCCGTTTCAGACCTCCTCAATGTGCATCTACGCGTTCATTTGCTCCTGTGGGGCAGGTTAGATTGGTCGAACAACAAGGCGCCTGTCCAAGCGGATGCTAGGGCACCATCCTGCCTGGCTATATCAAGGCAAGGAAAAGTCCATTTTTAGCGTCCTTATGGCTCACTTGGTTGAAGCGGACAGAATGTTATTGCCGACAGAGGCAAGGGAAACTGGATTAACCATTTTTGGTCGTCGTCAGCTAGTCATACCCAAATCCGAAGTGTGGAACACCAGGGGCTCGATCCCGCGATTTGGTAATGAGAAGTCTAACGCCTCTAACCACTGAGCCACGTGTCCTGTGGGTTTCGATCGGGAATGTACAATGGTAGGGGGACGCTGGCCGATGGTTCTTACGGAACTCACTCGTTCCTTTGGGCCTTACGGGCTCTCTCTCGAGCCCAACCAGCAGCCGCACAGCGGCGCATGATATAGCCCTAAGTGTTCCACACTTCGGACTTGGCATGGCTGACTGGGGACGGCTGATAAGCCAGAAATGGCCATTCCAACCTTTCCTGTTTTTGTCGGTAACATTGGTCTACCTATATCATGCACAACTGTGCGGCTGATGGCTGGGCTCGAGAGTCCGTAAGGCACAACAGTGCGGGTGAGTCCCGTAGAAACGAACAGCGATCAATATTTACCAACAACACGTACTTAATTATATAAGTAGCGCATCATTGAGGGCACAAAACCGTGAAGGTGGCCAGTATGTGAGAAGCCAGATGCGTGCCAAGTCAGGTATTTAGTATAACTACGTTTGAGGAGAGAACAACATCAGCGGGCACGGCATTCCATGATGCAAAGACTATGCTACTGAAGAAAGCCTCGCGGCCTCTAACCCTAGCCCTCATTGTTCGTAGATTTAGCGGATGCCCTCCAAGTAGGCGCGTTAGGCTGAGTGAAATATCCTTGGGGACAAAGCGACGATGCAGGCAATTCGAAAAATATCATTTGGCTGAGCTACGCGGTCCAGTTTTGAGATAGGACGTCATTTTAAATCCCTTAATTTAATGAAGAGTGCCACGACGTGGGAATTTTTCGTTTATCTGATGCTGCAAACAGTAAACGTGTGAACTACTACAGTGAGTTTCCGTGGCCTCATCATGCCGCTGGCCGAAAATTTCAAATGCACTGCAATTTCTTAAATTTCTCTTAGATTACTGAGAATACACTCGCTGTAACCTGAGACTTTAGTGGTTCAAATCCGCTCTAAAATACGTGATTTCTGACGGAGAAACAAGAAATTTTGAAATTCCATCCGGCCCTAAGACAAATAAAGTCAATAGCTACAAAGATTGCCCTGTTTGTCGCCCGGGCGACCACCGGGAACACGGACTTTCTGATAGTAACTGAAAGCGTACAGAGAGTACCAGTCAACTCAAAAGCTACGAGCGCACGTAAAAATGTCGTTAATGGTTTGAAAAAGTGCAAGTTACACATTAAAAAACACACTTATATAAAATTCAGGCGGATTCAACAGCTTTTGTGAGTGCAGCACTTTTGCCGTGTAACCTCTGCGAGGTTGATTTAACAACTCGCTGTCACATATACGATACACTCACAAGTGTGAATTAATATTTAACAGACAGTCTCACATGTGAGACTGTATAGATTCAGCCATTATTAAAAACGAAAAAGAGCAGTAGACTAGCGTTACGGGAAAGTTATGAATTGATAGAGAGAGAGACATATTTTGTACGTATTCATTCCAAATACGTTCAAAAGTTTGCACTTATAGGTGTGCAGTTTAATATAGCCAGTCTCTAGTCACAGTTATAAGTAGTTTTAAAATATCTACGCAGTCAAACATTTTGAGTTACAGATATCTCGCAGTTTCAGACTTAACATATAGCATGTTGGAAAATCATAAAACGGCACAAGGGAAACTCTTCCATGGGCGATTTAAACCAAAAATCTGAAAAAGTGACTGCTTCCTCCAGTACATCTGAAGACATTTTTTCGTGAGCAGGACAGCACAGTGTCCCAAGGTTAAGGGCCGTCGTTTCCTGTCGACTTGGGATCACTAATTTAATTCGAGCTAACTATCTTGTTTGCCTATCAGCCCGACCCTAACCGTGATAAAGCCAACATTGGGCGATGTGGACGGACTACTGGCCTTCTCTGTAGAGAGTCCTAATCACCCGGAGAGGACTATCGTTTTCGGTTGTCCATGACAATTGTTTATATTTTATCTTCGTTGCTTTCTAGGTTTTAGTAGCTGGGATTTAATTAATAGAAAGGAATATTCAAGTTTCAGGAAGTAGTCGTAAAATAGACACGATCGCTGGAACAAGAGCTTCATTAGTCTGACGTTTCGGATTCTTGCTCGAATCCAGCATCAGAGACAGAGTCTGAAAAGGGGAGTGGATTGCCCAGGTGTCGCATGCCTATCACGGTTGGCAGCTCCCGAGTGCATCACTGCTCGACTGGCCAGGTGTTGAGCCTGCAGTTGCCATGCCGTTGCTATGCGCCTGTGTGTCGGTCAAGATTATCGATTCCCACGCTCATCGCACGCAGTCAAGTTGCCGACTGTCGGATTTCGTCATCCGTGTGGACTCTTGGGTCATTTGGCTCGTCGACACTGACACCAGGGCCAGTGGTCATTCGCACGCTCTCCTTGCGGTTAAATACTTCGCCTACGCAGTCTGATCGCCGAGCATGGAGCGGGGAAATCGTTGCGCTTGTTGATTGATTGATTGATAACTGTCTATGCGAGGTCCAATGTGGTGTTCCGTTAATTCCCTGCGGACCATCTAGACTCTTGCGCTCTCCCTTGTATGTCTTCAGTTTGCTTTATTGTTCCGACTACTGAATAGTCACACTGCACGCGAGATCCGCAAATCTATCAGTATTGAGTGAAACAATAAGCATCCTCCTGAAAGCCGATCCCTACGCATATAAGTGTTTCCTACTGTTCCAACATAAGGAATCCTGCTCAGCAATCTGCGATTTATAATTTAGGGCAATAAAGGTCTCTATTTAGTGTACGTATGTTCCATACGACATGTATGTATCCCATGTATGCTTCATACAGCACGGCGGCGATAGAAGCAGTAACAAATAAACCTCATTTATATAAAGTAGGATCAATAATATTATTGCTACAGCTATCGCGCAAATTTCAGCCTTTTTTCAATGTCTCATATAATCCCGAACTCAATCATTTCCCGGAGATTAGGTTTTTGAGTACGGGATTTTGCCAGGTGGTTATTAAATGTGTGTCTTCTGTATCTCCGAGGCTGAAGTCTCGCACGAACCCTAAAACCAGAAAAAGTAAACATTTTCATGCCTAGAGTGTAAACAGTCGCCTCAGTAAGACGAAGGCTTACTTGGCGTCTTCAGACTTTTCATTTTTGGCGAGAGACACGGTGAATCGGGATTCATCTAACCGGTGTGGCTGGGTTCCAAGCGTCCTCCTTACCGAGTCGAAGTTACGGAAAACGAAAAAGCCACTACGTCCGGAATTCTGCTCCGCCGACACGGAGACGTTGCTGACAGTACCGAATTTCATAGATATTTTGGCAGATTTCAGGTAATTCATATTGACCCAACTATGAAAAACTCGGCGCCTCGGTGGGATTCGAACCCACGCAGTAAGGGGAAGGCTTCAGTACAGCCAACTCTCTAACCACTTGAGCTACAAGGCCCAGCCAGACGACGCAAGTACCAAATTTGGAGAAATATTCGTGTAGATCATTCTCCTTTACAGATTCCCGTAGAATACCCACGCAGATTCGTTTCGGATTAACATCTCATGCTATCTTCTCTTCGAATTTAATTTAAAAGGCGAAAGCAGCCGCACAGTAATTTGTCGAAGAATTTTGTCACTCTTTATATGATAAGGGACAAAAGTGTTTACGAAGGTGGCCTTAACTTCTTAATTATATGCCTGAGGGCGGTCCTACGTATGAAGATCAACAGACAATCTTGCCTGCAGGTATGTCCGTGTGCCTTTGGAGCTCCTTACCTTGAATCCCTCCGAGTTGTAGGTTTCAGGGAAGTGGGCCAATATCAAGACAATCTACGATGTACGCACTTGCATAGTTACCTTCCTTCTGTCTTATTTCAAGGAGAGACTGGCCTGCACTGGAATCTTGAACTACCATGCAGCGGCGGGCAGTCAAAAGACGGTGGCCGTTATCGACTCCACCAGACCACTCCGTCGTCGCCAGTCCTCGTTAACAGCGACTGACAGTGCCAAAGAGGTGCTATAATAAACCTATTCTATTCTTTTCACAGACGACTAACATCCTGACTCAGCTGGATAGATGGTTGGGTTAGAACGTTCACTGCCTAACCGGACCCGACTCGGACCTACGGCACAACAAGGTCTGCTGTCTGGGCATCACCGGCCGATTCCGGCTAATAGGCCATAAATTGTCATTCCTGTTGTTAAGGCTTTCTGATGCTCGAAAACTTCTGAATTTCAACAGAAATGAACGAGCGGGAATTTCATGACGTTGCATACTGCCCACTGCAGGGGCGACGTCAGTCAGGCACATGCCAATCCTTCCTGTCTCGCCCTCGCAACGATCCAGTGATATAACTCATCCCTAAATCTATGCTATTATTAGACTATTATTCGTTGTGTATTACTTAGACAGGATAGCATTACCGACAAAGACAGAGGAGACTGGAATGGCCATTTCTGGCTTATTATCCGTCGTCAGCCAGTCATACCCAATCCCGAAGTGTGAAACACCTGGGGCTCGACACTGAACCAACAGGACCACGAGTCCGCGGCCAAGTATTTGGAGGCGTTGGGCTTTTAATTAACAGGTAACGGGATCGAGCCCCAGGTGTTCCACACCTTGGGTTGGGTATGACTGGCTGACGACGGACAATAAGCCAGTCTCCCCTGCTTTTGTCGTTAATGTCCCTCTGTCTTAATTGTAATATGTTCTACAGAAAATGGGAACAAAACGTCATTTTTTGTTCTTATCTGATATTAGATCGCGTCTTATTAAAATTTTATACATGGAGAAAGGGTAGCGTTTAGTTTAAAAGTTTGTAATTATGGGATTTTAAGGCCACAGTAGGTTTTTCAAATAACATCGTATCTGAACGTTCGTTAATGCCCATAGGAGGGATATAAATAGTAAAGGAAAGCCTTTAATTTCGAAATTTAATCATAACTGCAACAGCAGGTGGGGTTCAACATTATTTAGGAAGTAAAGAACCTGCTAAAGGATACTCAATTTCAGTGGGCACCCTCTTCTACCATTGTACATTTCCGGTCACAACCGGCCGGGCAACAAGCCAGTGGCTCAATGGTTAAGGACTTTGGATTTCTAACTAACAGATTGCAGGATCGAGCCCTAGGTGTTCCACACCTCAGGGTTGCGTATGACCGGCTGCTGACGGCTAATAAGCCAAAAGTGGCCACTTCGGTCTCCCTTGTCTTTGTCAGTGTCATCTCATTTACCCATACTAATAGTCGTTGTGCGGCTGCCTGTGAGCGTTCTAGTTTGATCCCCAAGACACGACGGAACTAACACGATCCGTAACCCGATCGGTGAGCGCCTATCTATCATAATTATTATTTCCGTTCACAACCGACAGGACAACGGGCCCATGGCTCAGTGATAAAATGTCAAATTCCATGACCAAAGGTCCCCGGTTCGAAGCTCGAGTGATCCACAATTAGCATTGAGTTTAACTAGCTGAGGACGGTTAATAAACCAGGAATGGTCATTCCGGTCCCGCTTTGTTGGTACCAGCTCATTTACGCATATACATATATATTACCAACAGAAGCGAAGATGCGCGTCCGCGGACATAAAAAAGAAGAAGAGGCGACCGCGGGAACCATAGTTATATTGCTCTGAAATTTCAAAAGCAAACAAGCTTTCATCATGAGAGATGAATGTTGTACCGCTCCTCTCAGTTTTTATAGGTGGTGACGATCTTGTTACAACGGGTTTACCTGTCATTGGGAGCCGGTGTTCGGACGCTAGTCGTCATCATATGTGTTTGCATTGATCTTAGGTATCGCCCTAGCCTAGCAGCATTCTTTACTACCCCGCGACCACCTGTGTTCTCACCTGCCTGATAAGTGGCAGTGGCGAACGCACCTTCGTCGGGTCCGTTTGCGTTTTCGCAAACATCCGTTTTCTCAGCTGCTAGATAAATGGATGAGGCGGCTGTAGTGACGATCGCACCTTCATTAGGCCCGGGTTGTAGTACGGTTGCGTGCGCGTCCCCCCACGGACTCGGCCGTATTTGGGTTCGTGTCTTGTTGTAACCCGCGTTTGCCCTTCCGTTTAATGAGCGGCTTCCAGAGGACCTGGTAGGATTCGAGAAGCATTGCACAGCAGTTGATGGAGTTCCCTGGATATGCGATCATTTCCTCAGCCTAGGATTTCCGAATTCTGTGTTCTGCCACCAGAGGCAACGGGTCCATCCTCCTTACTGCCCTCAAGTGTTCTCCAATACGAGTCTGCAGTTGCTTGTCGGTGTTGTCCAATGTAGTTCATTCCGCAGGAGTCGCATTGCATCCGATAAATGACGTTTGTTATTTCATCGCGTGGCAGGGAGTTTTAGGTCGTATGATCAGATATGCGTTGTTGACTCTGACCGAAGGAGAATGCCGATCCCTAGTGGTCTTAGGAGACGGGAGATCGCCTCAGAGACGCCGTCAATGTAAGAAAGCACCCGCCAGATTTCCTAAATACTGTGTGGCACGGCACAGCACTCTCTTCCGACGATGAAAGCTTGCTTGCATTTGAAGCATCAGGGCAATATAACTATGTATCCCGAGATCGAGTGAGATTCTAACCCCAACAGCGAGGGTCACACGCCTACTTGACATATATATATATCTTCGTAGTTTCACCGTGCCTTCATATATATATATATATGATTGTTGGCTATACCTTACTCCCGACGTAGATACTGAATAGAAGCCCAGAAATGTTTTTCGCCTATATTTCTGCTGCTACATGACGCAGTTGTGAGGATTTGGGTCCCTTAGTCATACAAAATCCGTCATGTAAAATTATGCCATTATTAGTACCATTAATAGGCGAATTGACAATAAGTGGTGATTACACGGTATTTAATTGTTTTCAACTCAAAGTCCCATCAGCATTTGCGTTTGACCTTAAAAAGGCAGGTCCGGGCACTTAACTTATACCCAAACCCTGGGGCTCGATCCCGCGAACTGTTGGTTAGAATTCCAACACCTCTAACCACAGAGCCACGGGCTCGTTGTCCTGTCGGTTGTGATCGGTTGCGTACAATGGTAGAGGGGCGCTCACCGATCGTGTTGCGGAACTCACTTGTCCCGCGTTGTGCCTTGGGGCTCTCTCTCGGGCCGAGCCAGCAGCCGCACAGCGGCGCGTGAGATAGGCAGAATAGCATTACCGATAAATAAGACGACTAATAAGCCAGAAATGGCTATTCTAATCTTCCTTGTCTTTGTCGGTAATGTTATTCGGCCTATGTCACGCGCCTCGGTGAGGCTGCTGGAGGATTTGAAAGAAAACCTCAAGCCACAACAGGAAGAGTGAGTAGCGTAGTGCAGTCAGTGATCGTCCATTTACCACTATGTACAATGTTCTTGCATTACTACGACTATTATTATAAATTTTATCTTTTGACTGTATATGCAGAAGAAGCGCCGGAAACTGTAGGAAAAGACGGGGATGGTTTTGTCTGCCTTTTGTTTGTCGCCACCGAAGATTTGGATAGCCACCTCTACCCAGCTGAACCTAATATACAGTGCGTGACCTATCTCATGAAATGTTGGCTGAAATTCTGAAAGGCGTTTTCGATTAGGAAGGATTACTTGGTCGCGGTTGTAATACTGATTATCTTAAGACATACTCCTATAACATTTCGGACTTGGCAGAATGTCGGCTTTTAAATGCATTTCTTTTCAATCTCCTGTAGAATGCGTGCTCGGTAAAAAATGACTACTTATGTAGCATGCCTTTTCCTCATTGATTTTCGATGGTCTTGGAAATTCAAATATATTCTATAGAAATCACAAACAAAAGTATGTTTTCTTTTAGTCAATTAATAGAGAATCACGTATTTTTTATATTTTATGCTTAACGACGGAGTATAATTAGGTTTTAAAAAAAGTTTTCTAATTGCCCAAAAATTTGGAATCTGATTATTCGTCGCATTAGCGCTTAGTGATTGCACTCTACAAGGTGCATGCGTTCCACGTAAAGAAAACCACATATTTCTCTACGCTATTAAAGAGATATAATACAGGGTCCATAAGATTTTGTAATGGATGTGGACCATGTTGTACATTTCATGAGGAGCAGTGGTAAACGGCCAGGTACGATGCTATGTGAATGGACATATCGCGGTCTTAAAAAATCTCATAATAAGAAACTTTTTTAAAACCTTATAACGCTCCTTCCTTAAGTATAAACTATAAAGAAGACGTGATTCTCTATTGATTGACTAAAAGAAAGCATATTTTTGTTTGTGTTTTCTATAAAATATATTTTAATTTCCAAGACCATCGAAAATCAATGGGAAAAATGCATGCTACATATGTAGTCATTTTTTGCCGAGCACGCTTTCTACAGGAGATTGAAAAGAAGTGCTTTTAAAAGCCGACATCCTGCCAAGTCAAAAATGTTATAAGAGTATGCCTTAAGATAATCAGTATTACAACCGCGACCAAGTAATCCTTCCTTATCGAAAACGCATTTCAGAATTTCAGCCAACATTTCATGAGATAGGTCACGCACTGTAGGTTTGTAAAAAAACGGGCTAACTGAATAATATATTTTGGTCAGATGTGGTTATGTAGTCGGACCTGAGGTAAACAATCCCCAGCCACCTGTAATACGCGAACGATGGTAAAAGGGTTTTTTACAGGTGGGACCAGGGAACGCACAGGCGACGAGGCCAAGTAATTTCGTGCAAAAGAAAAGCTATTGGGAATGCGCGGTTGTACCTTGAGTGGTTGAGAGCTAATTGCCCAGACCCCTAACCCTAACCCCTAATCCTAAGACCTAACCATCAACGTTAACCCATAACCATGACCATAAGCCCTAACCGCTGACCCTAACCCCAATCCCAACTCTAACCCTTTAAAGTTAACCATTAGCTACAGCCCTAAACTTTAACCCTGAAACATCCAACGCAAAAGTTAGAAGGTGAAGAGGGGACGAAAGTTAAGAAGGACCACCGGCATTGGGCCGAAAAGGTAAACACGGCAACAAAGAAACAAAGCCACCGACAGAACACACACCGCAACGCACAGCAACACCATGCAAACGTAATCACACCAACTCAAAATCATTAATCAGGTCAACAGTATTTCGTCCGCCAGGTTGGGCTACGTATATATTTTTGAAGCATTATTAAATAGTCGGAATGCATACTCTCTGGAAAAAGTTTATACTGTTAACTTTAGAACTGTGTTGTAGGATGCAGCAATATAACTGAGCTTTGCATTTGAACTCTGGTCTACAAACCTCTCCCTAGAGATTCCGCCCAGGACTCAGGTTAGATTGGTTAATGAGGTTTCCATGTAACCTTAGATGCCCCAATTGCGATTAACAGGACATCTGCTTGTAAATCAACTGCTTTCGCTAACCACCCCACCCCCACTGCCATATTATGGCATATGCTGATGAACAACAAGCTCAGTTACTCATTTAGTTTTGAGGTTTTCCCGAATGTAAGAAATGTACGTTCCCTAAAATGTGTGTCTTCTTTTACCACTGGAGCTGCGTCCGAAATGTTGGCTTTGCTATGGGACGCAGCTGGAATGCCCGGTTTAGAGGCCTCTCCCCTGCATACCGACGGTAAGATTGGTTTGAACAATCTTCATGTAACCTTGCTCGCCTCCGATTGCGGGCAGCCGAACAGAGGTTTTTAACACAACGGGCAGTAAACACCTCTGATTGAGCTGCGGTCGACTGATTATGCCAAATACGAGAGAAACTGTCGTCTTAGACGGATGTTTTTTTGGGAATCACTATGTGCTTTGGTACAAACAGAAAATTGACTTCAATTTTTGATGGAAAGTAAACAAAAGCCACAGCATGTAAACGCTTTAAACGATACCAGAGAGCTGGGCCGACGGTTATTTGGAAAGATTTTGTAAATGTACTGTTAAACGCTTTCCTACTTAAGGTCTATTTTACTGGAGAAAGTCAGCATTCTACGCTGTCAGTGTACAAAATGATTCTTACGGAATAGTTGCCGGGCGTCCGGTCTGAACACCCGATTGCTGCGGATACGGCAGCTCGGCGTAATCCGAGGTAAGGAGACGTAAGTTCTGAAGTTGCAGCTGAATCTGTATAGCAATTAAAAGCATAAAAATTAGACGCACAGACATAATGGCCTAGTACCACTAATCAAGGTTTACTGTTTCGACCGTGAGACTTGGTAAATGAAGATATCGGTGGTATGCTCCTTCTCGAAGAGCCTTCCCCCGAGGAAGTCTTAATGTCCTCTTCCTATTCGTCTTCCTGGGAAGTGTGGGATGCTTGCTCATGAAAAACGTCCACTTCCATCATCCGTAGAATTCTTCTCTAGTCGGGAAATTTGTCCGGATTAGACGAGCCACTGGTTGCGACCAGTCTGAAATGGTGTCATCCGAAAATCTATATCCATCCCACCCTCACATCGGAATTACCTTCAAGGAACTAAATAACAACCAGGCAAACGCTGACCGCCTGTTTACTTTTGTATCTTCCACTTCGTTATCCCTGCTTTACTACTGAAACTAGTGTTAGTTGCCCAAATTTTATTCTTCATGGTTACAGCTAACCCACTAAGCAGAGGTCTGCGCAGATGGGCTTTTTAAAGGCATGACTCACTACCCTCAAAGTATGCTAAATTCAATGGATAAAGAGAGCTTTCAAAAATCGTCAAAAAATGAACGCGCAAAGCGGCGGTAATCAAAATAACCGGTTCAATTATCGGCAGCAAATACTGAAAGCTTCACTTCAGAGCGAAGAGGCTGCTGAGTTTACATGGCAGAAACGTTTAATTCTAGATGCGCACAGATGACTCAATGCGAACAAGTTTGAGGCCATACTAACATGTTATGAAAGAAAAAAGATTATTAGAACAACCTTAGTTACATATCTAATCCTGCTCGACTTACAGTTTCAAATTTGAGAGCAG
This sequence comes from Spirometra erinaceieuropaei, assembly GCA_902702965.1. Classification (NCBI taxonomy): domain Eukaryota; kingdom Metazoa; phylum Platyhelminthes; class Cestoda; order Diphyllobothriidea; family Diphyllobothriidae; genus Spirometra; species Spirometra erinaceieuropaei. The sequence continues at coordinate 518,821 of CACRXP010000248.1, read as the reverse complement.
TTGTTAAGTTGTTAAGGCCAGACCTTTCGATGACGACCATCGACTTATCAAGTTTCTTTATTTTACGCAGCAGTTTTCCCGTCGACTTGACGAATTTTTTCAAACCAGCAGACCCCTGCAGAAGGAGAGCGTGATAAGACAGTAAAGACATCTGAGAGACTGTATACAGAGGTAAGTGACAGGGACATCTGCAGCTTACTCGAGATGACTTCTGAGAACTGGATGGTACTGGCAAAAAGAAAGGCGAAAAGGCAGAACAGTAAGTGAAGAAGAAAAGGTTTCAAGCACCAGAACATTTTGTTTATTGTCCTGAGCTTTCGGACTCGTGCAGGAGACCATTGTCAGAGATAGTAGCAGTAACTGAACAAGCGGCAGTTATAGGGCATTTAGGCCAGTCGTCTGCCGACGGCGCATCATTGGAGATGACTGCGCAGGGCTCTATACGCCGGCACCGGATCGATAAATCGATTGACTGAGTTCTCATCCGAGGCCCAGGCTTCAATCAATTCTCGGCCTGTTTTGTTTCCGTCATGGGTGACTATTTTGGTGGCTGCAAAGTTAAACGCGTGACCCATTTCATAGGTGTGGGCGGCCACTTGTGATAATGCGTTGCCTCATTGCACAGCCAGCTTATGTTCGTGTATGCGCGATCAGAGCATGCGTCCAGCCTGACCTGTGTAGTTACAAGGACAGTTTTGACAAGACAATAAAAAAGTGTCCCGGTGCTCGAAACCTCTTCTTCTTTACTTATTAATGCACCAGGAACTCGAAATTGCGCCTTAATTCGTGGGGCAGAAGAGTGTCATGGACACACACTAATTAGCCCCTCTTCGCCACAATGGTTTAGGTCATCCAAATCCATTCTTCAAGTTCTCCCAAAAAAGACAAGGACGGAGAAAATGATGGCTTCGGATTGCAGACGCCAACAACTTGCTTACCGACCTCACTGTTTGCCACACTGACACCCTCACGTATCAAGTTCAAAATGTCGTTGCGTTCATTCAGTAATAGGGAATACCCTGTACTATGTTTTCGCAAGCGAAAAGGGAGAGTGGAGGGTTATTTCATCTTTGAAAGTAGGAAATATGTTTACAATGATTGGCAGGGCCACTGCGTAGTATATCGACTGATAGACGAGTTTTAAACACATTAGCGCATATGGCATCTGTTGTCTCATCAAGTGGTGAATTTGTAAATACTGATTCTGCCTCCAAGAAGGCCATATATTTGCTGAAAATGCTTTGGTGTCTAATTACTTCAATGAAGTGAAAACTGCATTTTATCGTGTGAGTCGAAAATCGGTGTCGGATTGATTCCACTTCCGCGACAAGCCACTATGCTGTTCTCTGTTGGGGCAAATTAGGCATAGCAGGATTGGCCATAGAGATGTGTTCTAAATTCCCTTTTAAGCTAGCATAGTCGTTGATTAGTTTGTGTGCACTAAACATGAACTTGCTGATTTACATTGATTTTTCCGTGCACATTCAAGTTGCTGAATGTTCCGATCTCGTTATCTGTGTTATGTAGCGGGGGGTTGCATTTGATAAGCTGTCGCGAACTCTGTTAGTATCAATAAATCCTGCTGTGTAAGCCTGCTTTTAATTCATACAGCAGAAAAATTGCTTTGTTGTTGGTTATTGACCTGATAAAGAGTAGATATTCCGCCTCGTCAAAACCGTCAGGGGAAAAAAGGTCAATCGCAAGTTTCCTGTCCGACTAACAAAGTTGCCTAGGCAGTTTTAGTAACGGATATTGAGGAGGCGCAACATTGCACACATTGATGACCTATAGGTGGAGATGCTACGGCCCGGGAAGCTCGTGATCCAAGCCATTTTCTCCTCTTTGAGCTTGGAAGTGTGACCAGGTGCAGTCATCTGAGCTACAACGTGAGAATTATCGTCTTTCCTCGTCGCTGCGCATTCTCTGTTTGGTCATCTGCATTCGGGATAACCAGTTTTGCGGACGTAGTTGATTAGTCAGCAGCTGCACCAGACTCGACACACGTTTGTTCAAATCGATCGGTTGAGCAAGGGCATCAGGTTAGACACTCTGAGTACACGCCCACCTATCGCCGTCTTTACCTGGCTCTGTCCTTGGACGGCGGTAAGTGTTAGTAGAGATAGCAGGGTTCGTGCTCCAAAAACATTCCTCATAATGCACCTCACGAAAAGACAATTGAGACTCTCGTTGCCTCATTAGGGGAAAACTCATAACACCCATTCACACATACCTTTCCTCTCTGGATGCTATCTGCCGTCTGAACCAGAGAGGCCTGCGTTTGCATCAAGGCCTTCAAGCCTCCTTGCAATTTCTTCAATCGAGTCTGGTCCTCAGTGGAAGTTGAAGTGACGACCAGCTTGGCCTTCTCCAGAGCAGAGTCGGCCGAGCAGTGCAGTTGTCCAACCGCCGAGGTGACCTCGCTGAGGAGTCTCTCTTTGCAGGAGTCCTTGTTGTATTTGAACTGGGAAAGAGTGGCTTTCAGGGAAGCAAGTGCAATCCTTTCTGATTGTAAGCTGATAAACTTCTTCACCAGAGGAGCGAGTACCTAAATGTAAAGATATGCCCAGAATCAGGGGATGTTTGGTGGAAAGTAAGGGGAATAAATGCTGCTGCAGTAGTGCAAGTCTTAGTAAAAAATGCGTTTTAATATGCCTCGGAGAAGGGAACCACAATGGAATCGCGGTCAAAGCAAAAAGAACATGCGCGTCACAACAGGCCAAGCCGGCTGGGATATACACGCGTGAAACCAGCCAGCCAATCAGCGTGCGCTGCCGTATCAAATACGCGCGAAGCCCTAGCTCACTCGAGTGGTCCAAATATTTGAAGAGATTCTGAGAGTAGTTTCCAGTGTGAGAAATGGTCAGTTCACGTGCGACACGCCGTAGTGTAACGCCCCACGATCTGTATAGGGTTTTTGAAGGAAAAGATACTTTGGCGTGCGAACCTAGGATGGTGATGGTGTTATTGCGCGTCGGTGAAAATGGCCGATGCTCTTCCCTCTCTACCGCCGACCCCCTTCCCTCAACTCCCCGCAACGCTCACATCTCTCTCTGTCTCTACATTGGCATCTTCCACACCCCTCCCCTGCAGTTGCCCACAGTGGCCCTACTCCGGACGCTTGTTGTTACACCGCGCCTCTCGTGCTACTTGTAACGCCCCACGACCTGTTTAGAGTTGTTTGAATAAAGGATCACTTTCGGCGCGCGGACCTGGGATGGTGATGGCGTAACTGCGTGTCGGTGAAGGTAACCGGTGTTCCTTTCTCTCACGAGCGCTGACCCCCTTCCCGCAACTTACCGTAACGCTCGCACGGCTCTCCCTCTCTACGTCGGCATCCCCCTCGGCCCTCCCCTGCAGTTACCCACAGTGCTGTGTTCCCCACCAGTTATTTGGCAGGCATGTCAGAGTCGCCTCATCATCCAGACAGATCACTCTCTTGCTGTAACTCATCCCGTTTGTAAAATTAAGCACTGTTTTATGTGTCCCTAGTTTCCATCTCTTCTTTACTATACTAGCTGGAAACCACTGTGGTGGCTTCGCCAAACTTACGGCGTTTGAGGTGACTTTTGGGTAAACCTCCCTCCGGATAGGTAGAGAGCGTGATCACAGTATGTGGCACAACGACATTTTCTATCAACGCCAGCCGGCGGCCCAATCTGCAATGCGGTTCAACCTTCCGGAGACAGTCTATGAACGGAAGCCGCTATATCCTTAAGGACATCATTTTTCGAGTGAAAATACCCGGTGTCTCTTCTTTCTCTCTGCCGCCGATCCCCTTCCCGCAATTTATCGTAACGAGCTACCTCAGCGCCTCCCTCGGCTATCACCTGCTCTTGCCCACAGCTCTGCGTTCCCTACCGGTTGTTTAGCAGGCATTTCAGCGTCGTCTAACCATCCGGACAGGTCACCCTCTTGTTGTAACTCATCCCGTTTATGCAATTAACTACTATTTTCTGCGTCCCTAATTGTCATCTCTTCCCATTAAACCTTACTGCCTACTTAACGTCTCTTCTTCCCTTGCGCATGGATGAGTATTGCGACACGTTAACGACTCTGTTTAGCCAGGATCCCTTCCCAGTGCTTCGCTACCTCGGTGTATGCTATCTTTAATGCCCACCGCCGCTACGATAGGCCAGAGTATTCCAGAACGCCAACCGCGATTGATATGCCATTGACGGCATAGAACTCCAAAAATATATGAGAGTTGATAAGCTAAGGGATTCGTTGTTTTCCTACGACCTAGAATAAAGGTTTTGTGCAACCAACACACGCCCTCATTCTCGTCCATCACATCCATCGAGATAGAACATGATGAACAAGTAGAAATATCTTTTTCCTTTTTATACTAAGTAAAGGATACTCAGAATAGTGCTGTATTCTGAAAACAAACCAAGTAAATGGCTCCAAAAAAATATGTTCACGAAAAGGTACCGTCAGAAAACACTGCTTTTATGATTAAGATGGTGGAAGATGCAACTCAGCAACGGGCCAATTGCCTTGTCCTTTAAATCTCAAATATTAATTATGGTGGGTGCCTCACAGCGACTGGCAATTCTACAAAAAGGAGGCACCGACAAAAGTAGGGGAAGTGAAGTGGTCATTTCTGGCTTACCAGTCATCCTCAGTCAGCCCTACCCAACTACGGCCTTGAAAAGTACTCCTTTGGCATTTATCTGTCATTTAGTTGTACGAAAATCACTAGTTATTCTCTTCGGAGATAGGCCGAGATGTCACAGCGCATGTCATTTTTCTTATAATACTATTCACTGAAAGCAAATAAAACGATATCTGAGGACCACTAGGCCTTTCCAGAAGCAAGTTCACAATGTTCGGATGCCTACGCATACTGTTTGCAAAAGTTTACTTGTGAAGCACCAGGTAGGATGAAAAATCGCATGCGGCCTAAAGACATGTGTGTATTCTCCCCGAATTCTCGCCGAAAGTTTCTTTGATAGAACCCTCGCAGTAAGAAGTACGGAATATTGGGTGCAAGATAGGTAGTCTAATTCGTGTATCAAATGTGACTACGATAGCCTGGACGATAAAGCCCCCGGTTACATCCCCTCAGGATGCATTTTCTGCGTGGATCATTCTTGTTCCCCAAACTCAGAGTCAAATAAACCCTATGAGTAGCATAAATCTCGGACTGTATCGACTCTCTACGGCAGCAGGAGTTTAATCTGTTGATTCGGTACACTCAGCTCACCTCCGCCAGGTGAAGGCAAGCGCACGCCGGACAGATTGCCTTCGAAATGGCAAATCCACGTGCGACACATAATAGGTCAGAATGTTCCGGAATGCCTGCCACGATTGGCACACCATTGGCCGGAAGGTGCGAGAACGACCATGACTTCAATAAATGGGTAAATAATGATGATTTAAGAGAATCGCTATCTTTTGCCGACCTAGAATAAAGAGTTTGTTTCCAGAATCCGCCTTCCTCCTCTTCCATCACACCCGTCGGGATAGAACACGATTAACTAGAAGAACTATTTTTTTCCCTATTTCACCACTTAAGGGATACTCAGAATGATGGTGTATTCCACGAATGATCTAAGAAACAAGCTCAAAGAAAAAGGCTTCATGAAAAGTCACCCTCAGGAAATATTGCTTTCGAGATTTAGATAATGGAAGATGCCATCTAGTCACGGGCCGGTTGTCCTGACTCTTACGATCTGAAATATTATGGGGGGAGGAGATTAGTTGATCGGGTTACGGAACGTGCTTATTCCATTGCGCCTTAAGGGTTCATGCACGAAATCGCATAGCAACAAGTAGTTCTGCAGGAAGGGAGCGCCGACAAAGGAGGGGGGAATGGGACGACAGTTTCTTGCTTATCAGTCATCATCAGCCGATCACACCCAACCGCGTGCTTGCGAGAAATACTCCCCCGGTATTTATCTGCAATTTGGTTGTACGAAAAGCAATAGCTATCTTCCTTGGGGATGAAGCGAAATGTCAAGAACCCCCGTTTTCCATCGTATGTCGTTTTTCATAAAGTGCTATTTGCTGAAAGCTGAAAAAACGTTAGTACATTACCATCGGGCTTTCCAGAACCAAGTTTAAAATTTTTGGATACTTGAGCTTACTATCTGCAAACGTTCACTTCGGAAGCACCACGGAGAAGGGAAATCTCACACAGTCTAAAGATGTGCGCAAACCGTTGATCCCCCGAATTTTCACCAAAGACTTCTTTGACAGAACTCTTGCAACGACTAGTACGGAATATAAGGCGCAAAACGTGTCAGTTAGTTCGTGTATAGGATGTGTCTACGATGTCTCAGACGTCATATCTCAGACATCGGACGGCATGGTTTATCCGTGAGCAAATTTCTCCCGCAAGTTACATTTTCTGTGTGGCCCATTCTTGCTGCCAAAAATCGGCCTCGAATAAACACTATAAGTAGTATACCTCGCAAACTGTATCTACTCTCTACGCCAGCAGAAGTTTAATTAAAGAGCCAATCTGTTTCTTCGGCACACCCAGCTCACCTCCGCCAGGTGAAGGTCGGCACACGCCCGACAAATAGTCTTCGAACAGTGCTGACAGAACTGACATTTGTAAGGCACGCTTCTGCAGCATTCTGGGCAGACTGAGGACGTTTTGGAAGACGGCGACTGCCCAGAGGTCCCTGACTCCACGTAGGCAAGGGGAGTCTCGATGCGGCAGAGGGGACATTCAACAAAGTCTTGGCTGGAATTTTCGGGCAGCAGGCAGGGATGGAGACAGAAGGTGTGACCGCAAAGCATCCTGTGCGGGTCATTGGGTCTGGAAGGAGACGAAGAGGATGCGAGTTAAGCAACTCGGCCAGCCCTGTGGGCTTCATTTAAAACAAGGCACAGCTCCAGGCCGACATAGTTACGCCCAGACACTAGTGTATGCCTCTACTCATGCAGCGAGTGAGAAGGTCGCTTGGAAGTCGCATAAGAATGGTACTCACCCTTATGATCCGTCTGTGGGGTGGGATAGTTCACCCTATTGATCATAGGAATACAGGTTTTGCGCTGCCCCCTAAGAAGCGACATAACAGTGGGCAACTAGTTACTAAAGAGTGTTACCGGAACGGGTAGGGAAAACTTGGCTGTCCACTTCTCACTTGCAATCAGTGGCCGGTCTCAGGAAATTCTGAAACGTGCTTTCGATTTGGAAAGATTACTTGAGGGGGGGGGTGGTTGTAAGGTTGATTATCCTGTGGCATAATCCCGTAGATATTTCGGACACGCCAGGATGTTGGCTTTTAAATGCACCTCTTTGCAGCCGTCTATACATATTCTATATCGATTTCCGATGCCCGCAAACACTTAGAAATACCTTGCAAAAAACATAAACGAAAGTCTTTTTCTTAGACACATTTGGTGTCAATTCACGTCTTCTTGAAATGTTATACTAGATGAATGGGTACCTTTCGGTTTTAAAAAAATTTTACTGTGAGACTTTATGACCGTACAATGCCCGCTTGAATAGCTAAAATTACACATTAAGTATACAGCCTAGTCCAAACCCATTGCAACATTTTATGAGTCTCAGATAGTATTTTAAGAGCAGTATAAATCAATGCATGTTCTTTTTTACACGGAAAATACACGGCTTGTTTACTGAAAGCCCTGAACGAAGATTTAAGGGCAAATCTAATTCAAAATTGTTCGAGGATTAAAAATTTTCGGAAGCAAAAAACTGTACTTTTTTCGAGTATAACCCTCGAAGATGACATCATTTGTTACAAGCGATTGCAAGACATAGTAGTTTTGCAAAAGTTTTTTTATAAATTATGTTTGAATTTCCAAGGACGTCGAAAATCCGCGGAAAAACCTAACAACATATAAGTAGTCATTTTTAACAGGTCCAGTTTTGCAGGAAGCTGAAAATAATCGTATTCAAAAATCAACCCGCCGGTGTGTCTGAAATATTACGGGATTACATCGCAAAAATAATTACTTGAGTAATATTTCCTATTCAAAAACGCATTTCAGAATTTCGTCCAAAAGTTCATGTGGTTTGTCAATGACTGTAATTACAGTCGCCGGTTATTCATACCAGCAGTCCAGGGGCGGTGATTTGCCACAAAGTAAACGCAATTAAATCAAACGTTCGTGTTTGGATATAAATCAATCAAAGGTAAGATGGTCCTTCGCTGCCTCTGGGAGTTAATAAAATTCGCTGACAAAGATTGGGGATGGAATAGCAAAAACTGCAAAACTTGTTCTGATCAAATGACATACAACAAATTACATGCTCTCTTTTGGTTGATTTAACTTGAACGTGGCTGATCGCAGAGTCACCAGCACATCATATTACATGAAAATGTTTGACGGAAATTCCGTCATTTAGTACCATTGTTTGGAACTTTTGAATTTCCACCAAATGGCTATCCACACTTTGTAAATTCTCGTTCACAAGCAAGGCGTACTCAAGGACACTTGCTAATTTTTCCGGGCTTGAGCTGGAAAAGTAATCTCCCGTGGCAAAAACCAGGTGGCCATAATTTGGGTAAATCTTTAAGTACACAACGGCTGATGGTTATACAAGATTTCATATGCGCGTGCGAGGTCAGTATGCAGATCGGCTGAGTTCTTACCAAACTAAGTCCCGGCTAGCCCTGTTTTCAGCCAGTTTAGCCAAGGCTACACCCATGCTTAGTTGGACGTCTAGCTTTTGAGTGAGTTCTACTGGCTCTAGCAACAAGGTGATGACTAACCACGCGAGTCCGGACGAAAGAACTCCTGTACGCGCATAGATAGCACAAAAGAACGACGATGCCTTAGCCTTTATTGAAAGTGTTGAAAGTCGAATGAGAGGGGAAAGAGCGAAGTTACCGTCTTTTCCTGTGTGAGAAGGACTTATAACCTTATATGCAGTCTGTCGATAACTCTAATGCACTATTCGGCAATCACGTACTTCACACCGTAGGACACGAATATATATACTGCTCAGAATTATCATCTGACAAAGTGTTGATACAAGCACGCGACGCAAATAAGATTTCACTCTTCTTTCAATTTTATAATCAAAAGAAGAGTACAATTTGGCTTTTAAAAACTCGCCAAATTCCCGAATAACTTTGAACCTGACCTGATATTACACTTGCATTCAGGGTTTCAAAACTATAAGTCGTATATTTTCCGTGTACGGAAAACCATGCATTTATCTGCGGTGTCAAGAGACCGTATAAGGTTCATAAATTTAAGCAGTGGATTAGAGCGATATTATTAACTTTACAAGCAGCATTTGTAAATGCAGATACATGACGTTCTATGAACGGCCATTTCAAGGTATCAAAAAATCTCACAATTAGAAAGATTTTTTAAAACCGAAATATGCTCTTCCTTCGAGTATAAAATTGAAAGAAGACGTGATTTTATACCAAATACGTAAAAGAATGAATACTTTTATGCATGTTTACCATGAAATATAATTGAATTTTCAAGGGCATCAAAAACCAATAAGAAAATTGCATGCTACCTGAGTAGTCACTTTTTCCAGAGTATAGTTCTTGCATGCAGTTGGAAATAAGTTCGTTGGAAAGCGGACAACCCTTAGGTAACTTAATCATTATAGAATTGTGTTGCAGGCTGACTAGTTTTACAGCGATACTTTATAATTTTTTTTCGAAACAAGGACGCATTTCGGTTGACATTTCATGAGTTAGCCCACTTAGTGCATGCACATGTGTGTTATAAGTTTAATAAATGCCCGCATCCCCCCCACTTTTACATTTCAAGCGGTCATGTATCGTAGTTCGGGAGGTGGGGTACACATAGCTGTAACTGCCCTTAACGGTCTCTTTCAGGCCAAAACTGCCTCTAAATAGATAAGACATAGATAGAACCACCTCCGCATTATTACTAACACACAGTAGGTGTACTATCTCATGGGATGTTGACCGAAATTCTGAAACGGGCTTTTGAATCGGAAAAGATTACCTAAGTACGGTAATGTATCAGTCAGGTCAGCCTCTGGGCTTTTGGGGGAGCTACCTCCCAGCCGTCTGCAACCCACACCCTGTGAAAAATGATCACTTAAATCGTAGGACTTTTGTTCATGGATTTTTGGTGATCTTAAAAATTCAAATATAGTTAACAGAAGTGTTTACACGATATACGTTCGTGTAGCATACCAGGTTTTCTTGAAATTTCATACTCGAAAAAAGAACATAATCTGGTTTTTATAAGCATTTGGATTCCCGAAAAGTTTTAAAACTGACCTGCCGCTAGACTTCAATTCAGAGTTTCTTTAACTGCAACCTATATGATTTCCGTATAAAGGAAATTTATAGGCTGTTAAGAAGATAATTTGTAAGGTTTGTACAACTTTTAAGTGGGTTTTAAACATATCGTGTATTATAAAAACAACACTAGTAAATAAAGAGACAAGATAGCATATGAGCAGATATTTTACAGGCTAAACAGGGTCATAATTAGAAACTTTTAAAATCCGAATTACACGTTTCTTTCAAGTAAAAATTTAAAGAAAACACAATTTTCTATCAAGCGATTTGGAGCCAGAATATTTCTGCGCATTTCTTCTATAAGATACATTTCACATTAGAGGGGCATCGACAATCCATGATAAAAGTCACAGTACTAAGACAGCTTTTTAGAAGAGTACAATTTTTGCAAGCGGCCGGGACTAAGGGCGTCCAAAAGCCGGCATCCTGATTGTGTTGCGCGGTGCCTCGTCTAACGACTCATTTAAAGTAATATTTTCTTATCGAGGACACGCTTCAGAATTTCATAAGAGTTTCATAAGATATTTTATCTGCTGTAGGCAAAGAGAGGAAATAGGCGACTGCAGAAAAGGGTTAAGTAACAAGAAACTCATTTAACTAAAAATAAGTGCGCACGGATCTATTTGACTTCCCTGGGCAAACAAGCTCCGTTTGAGTGTCAAAGGTCACCAACCAGCAACCAACATTCAGGCCTAAGTCGGTCAAGTAAAAATAGCAGGGACGAACGGATCCGATTCATACAGTAATGCTTCGGACGTATTCTACCCTCATTCATCCAGTTACAACCCTCGCCACCGGGTGGGGTCATAAACACAAACATGTGCTCGTACAAGGCCCATGTTAGATAGCGTCTAGCATATGGGCAATAATCACTTCATCGAACAGAAGCGTTTGTGTTTTGTTCTGAAGTTAGAGGTTGACTATCGATTAAATCCTCAGAGAAGTGACGAAAGTAATGAATCAGCGGGGATGTCCGAATCGACTATTCGGTACCGTTTTGCGTGTTGTGATGTCCTAAATTGATTCTAAATATTCTGGTCAACCATGAAGGTGGTCTTATGGCGGACAGCCATCATGATCGGTCTGGCGTCATTGGTGAAGACCACGATGCCTCAAGGGCATTCACCCTTTTGCAGTGAGCCGTTCCAGACGCGCTGACCTGAAGTCACACAACCGACAGCTCGGGCAAACCTGCGGCCGGGCAGTCGCAGCTGCCTGTGCGGCCACTTGAACGTACCCCACCCCCGGCAAGCACAACCTAAGCCATCGGGACACTACCCCTCGGCAAATGCAACACACACTGCCTGGCCACCACTTGGGCTTCGCCCACGAGCCTACAAAAGCGGCTAGTGGCCACTGCCGCCTTAGAGGACAATTCCGGGTTCTGTACACAATAAATCCCTCATTTTGCTGCTTTCTGTCTCTCTCCCTACAACTTGGGATCTGACCCGACGATGCTAGCGCACAGACTGCACACATACTCTCGCAGCTTCGTCACAACAGTCTGTACATTTCAACTTGCCTACGTAGGTTCTGATAAGCTGCAGACCTTGGGGACCAACTGACGATTGGTTTGTGAACCCAGTTTTCATGACTGGACCAGTCTTGCCCCTGGCTTGTAGATTCAGAGACAAAAAACGCTCTGGTTATTGACTATACCGACCCAAGGGAGATCATTTGTTCCGCTGACAGGCAGACACTTCATTCTCACTCTAACTGGGTCCACAGGCTGCGCCCAATATGGCAGGAATAGTTCTGAGATAAACAGTACAGGATATGCCGTAAGTGACTGTTCGGCTTCTTGGGACAACGGTAGGGTGAGAGACCCCAATCAGCTGTCGGTAGACTGCCGATGGTGTGCTGATGTATATACTTGCAAAATCTGCTTAAGTACCGATGAATGACAGTTGTACTCGAGAGCGGAAACAAACAGAAGGCGGAGATCAATTGAGCATGAATCTGTAGATGGCAGAAATGTCTGCCAGGGGGGAGGCTCAGTGGTTAGATGGCAAGACGGTCTCTCAAGATGGAGCACCAGGGAATATCCAGCTGGATGCTCTATCGGTTTCGTCCCCGACTGTCTTCTGTGCTTGCCCGTATTTCGTCAGGTTACTGTCGGACTTGCTGCTTCATCCATAATTTGCCTCTCCACTATTCCCCCGTATGATGAGACCTATAGTATGCCGACAGGCATTTCGAGTCCTTCGTCCTATCGTTCTCCAGCTTGGTTTAGTTCCTTCCTGATGCCCATCGCAACTATGGATCACTCCATGTCGCGTGTGATGGGGCCTGTGGAACCTGCCCAACGTAAGATGACGGTTTTGTAGCGTCATTGTTGGCACTTGATTGCCCGCGACGATGTGCCAAGCATCCAGTGACAAGAGATCATGTGAATTCGTCTGCGGACATGAGATAATATATTCCACGGATGAAAGCAAATATGCGAATCTCAGGTTCTTGTTGTAAAGAAGATGAATACACGATCCCTGGGACAGTAGGTGTATAAGTCTGAACTTTCGGTCTCGTACAGGAGGCCATCGTCAGAGACTGTGAGAATACGCTCAGTTTGGCAAGAATAGTTCTGAGATAAACAGTACAGGATATGCCGTAGGTCGCAACTGACTGCTCGGCTTCTTGGGAGAACGGTAGGATAAAAGACCCGAATTAGCTGTCGGTAGACTGCCGAGAGTGTGCTGATGTATGTACAGTAATTGGGATAACTCATGAAATGTCAACAGAAATTCCGAAATGCGTTTCCGTTTCAAAAAGATTAGGTAAGTAGTGCTGTCAAACCAATCATCATACAGTATAATTTTAAAATAATTCAGTTACCCCCGGAGGCCCTCTTTCGAACAAATTTCTTTCCGACTGGATCTAAAGACCACAATCCATAAAAAATGGCTACTTATGTAGCATGAATTTTTTTTATTGATTTTCGTTGCCCTTGAAGATTCAGTTATATTCCGTGGAAACCCTGCATAAGACTATTTATTCTTGTGCTCATTCAGTAAAAAATTACGTCTTCATTTACTTTTACGCTCGAAGGAAGGGTACAATTTGGTTTTCTAAAACTTTTCCAATTCCCGAATAGTTAAGATCCCAACCTGCCGTTACACTTCCATTCGGTGTTCCCAAACTACAAGCCGTATAATTTCTGCGTACCGTAAAGCATACATTTCTCTACGGTAATAAAGGGGAACCATACAGGGGTTCATAAAATCCAGCAATTGTTTTGAGCGATATTGTTAACTTAAGAAGCCACATTGTTAAATGCAGTGACATGACGTTTTATGAACAGCCATTTCACGGTGTTAAAAATCCCACAATTAGAAACTTTCAAAACCGAATTATAATTTTCCTTCGAGTGTATAATTGAAAGAAGACGTCATTTTCTGCTGAATGAGCAAAAGATTGAATATTTTATGCATATTTTCCATGAAATACAATTTAATATTTAGGGACATCGAAAATCAATGAAAAAGTGCCTGCTAATTAATTAGCCATTTTTAAGAGTGTGGTTTTTGGACGCAACCGAAAAGAAGTGTGTTCGAAAGCCGACTTCCCAGGGTAACTGAATAATTAGTTTTACAATCCTACTTAACTAATCTTTTCGAGACGGAAACGCATTTCGGAATTTCTGTTGAGATTTCATGAGTCAGCGCACCTACCGTACTTGCCTGTCAGTTGTACCCGAGAGCGGAGAAACAAAAGAACGGAAATCAATTGAACATGAATTTATGGATGGCATAATGTCTGCCAGGGATAGATGGCAAGGCAGTCTCTCAAGATGGAGCGACAAGAAATATCCAGCTGGATACTCTGTCGTTTTCGACTCCGACAGTCTTCTGTGGTTGCCTGCATTGCGTCAGGTTACTGTCCGACTTGCTGCTCCATCTGTAATTTCCCTTCCCTCATTACCACCATCCCCGCACGATAAGACACACAGTGTACCGACAGGTATTTCATGTCCTTCGTCTGACCGTTCTCCAGTTTGGGTTAGTTCCTTCCTGGATCACTCCGAGATGCCGATCTCCATTTCGCGCGTGATGGGGCCTGTGGAATCCGCCTAAAGTAAGACGACGGTTTTGTATCATCATTGCTGTCGCTTGATTGGCCGCGACGATGTGCCAAGCATCCAGTGACGAAAGATCCTGTGAAATCGTCCGCGGACATGAGATAATATACTCTGTTTGTCATTTATCGACCTTAATTCCTTTACTTCACAGAATCGGGTTTCTTAAGCAAGAGAAGGCTAGACTTCAGTCATCCACCACAAAAAGCATATGCTCAGATCGGAGGGGTGCGATGGTTGGAGAGGATTTAGTTGCTTGAATACGAACCAAACGCATAAGACTAGCGGCCACTGCTCCGTCAGACCAGACTGGATCTGCTCCTACCGAATTTCGGCGTTCACGTATATGAACTGAGCACAGAGATAAGCGTCGGTACATTCGGCATGCTGGAAGTGGTAATTTACGTCTAATGGCCTATTATTATCCGAAAACAGCTTTTTAAATATCTGAATGAGTGTCAAATGAGAAGCACTTATGGTAGAAACTTCGAGATAGAGTTATGCGTGGTGTAAAAATCGATGGTCATACGCACGATCAGCACATTCACAGACAAAAAACTGATTAATTTAGGGATGATGAGCGTCGTGAAAGTCAAGTCAGACTACACACCCCGAGCGATGAATGGCTCCAAAGTCGTAAATTAATTCAAGAGCACAGACCCAAACTGCCAAGGTGTGTGTGTGTGTGCTCAGTGTCACGAATTGCAGTCGGCACCGTCAGGGTTCTTAAGAGTGCTTATACAGTAGGTGCGCTTACGTTTCAAATAATTAATTAAGTAGGGTTGTAAAACTAAGCAGACTGCAAAATAATTCTACAGTATTTCAATTACCGTGGGATTTCGGCCTTCGAATGAACTTCCTTCCGACCGCGTGCAAAAATTAAACTCTGCAAAAATGAATACTTAAGTAGCATGAATTTTTCTCATTGATTTTCGATGACCACAATAGTCCAATTATATTTCATCGAAAACATGCGAGAAAATATAAATTATTTCGCTCATTCGGTAGAAAATTATGTTTCATTTCAAATTTACACTCGAAGGAGGGACATGATTAGGGTTTAAAAACGTTTCTAATTGTGGGACTTTTAAATACCGTGAAATGGCCGTTCATAAATCGTCATATTACTGCATTTACCACTGTGGCTTGTAAAGTTAACAATATGCATCAAATCCACTGCTAAATTTTATGAACCCTATATGGTCTACCCTTTTTTACCGTTGAGTAATGTCTGGTTTTTCGTACGCAGAAAATATACGGTTTGTAGTCTGGAAACCCTGAATCCAAGTGTGACGGTAGAGCGGGTTCAGAATAATTCTGGAATCGATAAAGTCTTTTAAAACCAATCTACATCCCTCCTCCGAGTATCCAATCAGAAGTAGGCGCAAATATCTACCAAATGGGCAAAAGAATGAATATTTTATGCATGTTTTCTATGAAATATAATTGGACATTTGGGGTCATCGAAAATCAATGAGAAAAATGTATGCTACATATGTAGTCATTGTTTGCAGAGTGCAGTTTTCGCATGCAGCCGGAAAGAAGTTTTTTCGAAAGTCAACGTTTTACGATAACTGAAATGTCACAGAATTTTGTTGCTGGCTGACAAATTTTGCAGTCCTACATAGTTAATTTTTTTGAAACGAAAACGCATTTTGGAATTCCGGTCGACATTTCATGAGTTAGCCCACCCTCTGTAAGAATGCATCCGAAAGCACTTTCGTCACTGTTCACTTTACTCAGACACCATTACTTTCAATTTCATTTCCGAAGTTTCTGTTCAACGGATTCAGACTGTTCAGTAGGTCCTGCCGTTTTGGCCTTTACTGATCAAGCCTCTACTATGGCGTCTAGTCAATTATCTCAAGTGCAGCCTTGAAACTTCATTGTAGCCCCTCATTTACCAGCTTCAGGGGGACGCACCTGTCGCTTCTTCAGACACTACGATTTCCACAGACAATGAAATGGCTTTCAAATCCGTTCTTACTATTCGTCATCTTTCCACAACATGAACACTTACTGACAGAGAAACAAGACTTAAAATATCCATCAGGCATAAAGGTGTCTCATGTTGCAAGCCGTCTTAGATCTGCAGTTTCAGTTCCAGGTGTGTGTGTGTGTGCGTGCTGAAGTAAGGAAGACTGTTCGAGCACCGGAACAGTCTATTTGTTCTTTTGAGTTTTCGAACTTGTGCAGAAGTCCATTGTTAGAGATACAGTGAGTGACCGATCTCGTGAAATTTTGGCTGAAATTCTGAAATGCGTCTTCGATTAGGAAGAATTACCTAGGCGCGGTTGAAATACTGATTGTCTTGCGACATAATCATGCAATATTTCGGACACGGCAGGATGTCAGCTTTAAAATAGATTTCTTTATAATCTTCTGTAGGGACCGCACTCAGTAAAAAATGACTACTTAAGTGGCATGCATTTTTCCATTGATTTTTGATGGCCTTGCAAATTCAGATATATGTTTTAGAAACCATAAACAAAAATATGCTTTCTCTTAATCGTTTGATAGATAATTACGTCCGCTTTTTATTGTATACTCGAAGAAGGAGTGTAATTAAGTTTTAAAAAAGTTTCCTATTTCGCGAATAATTTGAAGCCTGATCATTTGCACTAGCGCTTAGCGATTTCAGTCCACAAGGTGCATGCGTTCCGCGTAAAGAAAATCACATATTTTTTTATTCCTTTATAAAGATATCATACAGAATCCATTATATTTTGCAAAGGATGCGGACAATGTTGTACATTTCATGAGGAGCTGTGCTAAGCGGACAGGTACGACGCTGTGTGAATGGACATTGCGCGTTCTTTAAAATCTCATAATAAGAAACTTTTTAAAGACCCAATTATAATTCTTCTTTGAGTGTGAAATATAAAGAAGACGTAATGCTCTATCAAACGACTAAGAGAAAGCATATTTTTGTTTGTGGTTTCTAAAACATATATGTGAATTTTCAAGGCCATCAAAAATCAATGAGGAAAAAGGCATGCCAATTAAGTTATCATATTTTACCGAGTGCGGTCACTACAGAAGATTAAAAAGAAGTCTATTTTAAAGCTGATATCCTCTTGAGTCCGAAATATTGCATGATTATGCCGCAAGACAATCGGTATTTCGACCGCGCCCAGGTAATTCTTCCTAATTGAAGACGCATTTCAGAATTTCAGCCAAAATTTCATGAGATCGGTCACTCACTGCAGTAACAAAAACAATCGTGCGACAATTATAGGGCGCGTTAGACGATCATCGATGAAGGAAGACTGGAGACGGATGCGCAGTGCTTTGTACGTCTGACTGAATTCTCGTCCAAGGCCCAGTCTTCAGCTAATTGCCGGCCTGTTTTGGTTCCGGCGTGGGCAATTATCCTGGTGGCTGCGGACTTAGACCCACTACCTATTTCCATGGTTTTTAACAATGAATTTTTTCTCAAAAATGATTGCTTCATTTGTCCCAGTGGCATTCTCCTTGCAGCTCGTAGACCTGGCTCGCCTGATTTCAAGAAGGATGGCTAGCGCCACAGCGACCTCTTTGTCATTGCCTGCCATCAGTAAGACGGGAAGTCTGGGCGAGTCTGTGCACAGTGGCCCAGTTATCTGAACTGTTTCACCTAGTCCTTGACAAACACATACTGCTTCCCCATACCAACCGGACGAGAGACCAAACGTGCAACTGACTGATTGAGGATACAGGCATAATTGTCGCCTACTGACCTCAATTGGTTGTTGCATTGCCAGTCCACGTGATTAGTGTTCAGGTAAGACGTCACAGCTGTTCGCGTTGATGTAGCAGAGATCGTGTCTCGCAGCGTAACAGCCATAGCATATTGGATAAGCTGTTCGTTCGTTGCGTCGAAAAGTTCACGCAAGAAGTCAAGCAAATGGGTTTCCAGTTTTAGTGGGAAAACGGACTTCATAGAACAGCCTGAAAAACGATTAGCTTCATTCGTACACCTTCACGGCATCTAACCACAATGCGAATGTGAAAAAGGTTTTAGAGCAGATATCTTACCTAAGTAGCAGCAGTAATTTGATGAAGCCAGTTATGCAGATGCCGAAATCAGACTTCTAGGAAAAACGCGCACTAGGATACTCCCACCATCTCAGCCATTAAGGCACTCTGCGTGAATTTGAGAAATTCGATGGTTAAAGCCTGTTCCAGGGCATCTGTACTCTGGTTTTGGGGAATTTATATCCCCATAGTCAATCTGATTATAATAATGGGAACAGTTTGGACCATGTCAGCAGTGCATGTGCAAATGAAACCGCATCCTCCTTTAGGTCTGTCGGTAGGTCTGGCGTCTACAATGACTGTTCGACAGACAATTCTGACAATGTCCACCGTGTACTCTACCGCAAAGCGAGAAGAACGACGGGGACCGTAGTGCTGGTAAACTTGCGCAACATCCACAAACTTTCCTCCTTCCCCACTTGGTTCCGGAGTCAAGACATAGTTATGAAGACCGGAGGCGGTGAAGGGTCAGGTGATTGGCGCAGCTGGAGCCGACCCTAGGCGTGCCGCCATATCTGGCTTAGATTCCATAGAATGGGAGTGCCCTAGAGGCATCAATAAGAAGGAGCTGTTGCAGCCCAACGCCCACCATCCCACCACACCAGGCTGACAGCGAGGTCCGAGTTATTGCGTCAGTTAGAAATCTTCTTAGTCGTTGTTTTTAGCTCACCATGGTATTTTCAAGCGCATCAGATTTTTAATTGAGCGGAAAGTGCTCTGAGTCGTCTACCTCACTCTTTGTTCCCATTCCTAGGCCCCAGTCACTGCTTAGGCCAATCAGATGTCTGGTGCGGGGAATGGGTGCAGTGGCTGTATAGAGCGAGAAGTTCGTTTGCGCGCGCCAAATGCACGATCTAATTCCGTAAACTCACAAGCCAGGATTTCACACAAAAGGGGGACGCCCACAATATAGTGTCTGACAAAGGTGTGGGGAGTCAACGACTGCAGGGCAATTGGAAGGCTGGTTAAGAGCAGAACTGCTGTCCGACGTATCGGCGTTACTTCTGATGAGACCAGAAACCCAGTACTCCAACCACATTCGCCTCCGTCCCTTTTTCTGATACAACTAAGACAGAATTGGTTCGAACTTTGCGAAAAATAAAATGTACGCTTCTCCCTTCCTTAGGTATCGCGAAATCCGTAGAAATAACATGAACACTATGTATGAATGATTGGAAACCGAAGAAGGTGAATGAGCATGATTCGATACTTCTAAAAATATCTCACCAAATCTGAGACAAGTTTTGAATCCAACTGGCTTAAATAGGAATACAAGTATTTTGGGAACAGGTTCGGATAGGTAAGAATTAAAATAAAAAAAACATGATTAATTGGGAACACTGGAACAAACGACCAAAGATTATCTCCAAAAAGATAACTTGATGAAGTCTATAATATGGCTGTAAATATTGGGCATTTTCAAATTCCCCGTACATACAGATTGATTTCCCATGTAAAACGAATTCGAATGAATTGATGAAAATTATTTTCGCTTACGGGAAGAGAAGAACCCGCATTTTATTTTTAAACAGCAACCCATATGACTGTCTCAGATGGCTTGAGCACAGTTTAGTTGCTGGTGTCATTGGAAAAACTGAGCAACTTGTATTGCTTACATCTGACAATATTCTTGGGCGACTTGATACACAAGCGTAAAAGGACATGAATAACATCTAACATTCTCCTGCCAGCGATAAACTGTGGATCGGTCTCTTTATCAAGATTTTATCACTGTTTTAGAATTGTGCGAATTCCAATAGAAATATTCAGAAGACAAAGTGGCGAGCAAACGTTGCTTCCGATAACTTCTCTTCAGTCCGGTACAATTATATGGGAGCGGGGTATAATGATTGAAAACAATCGATAAAAGTTCGTTTTGAAATACAAGCTGGGCAAGAGCTGAAGGGCACAGAAAGTTGTATGTGGTTAGGCAACCTTTGACCACGGTAAGCGTGGAGCCTGAACGAGGTCCTTCTGGACGCATAGGGTCGCTTTTCGTAACCTGATAGCGGCCGCTTCTGCTGTTGCTAACAGGCGCTGGCCCAGTGGCTTAGGGTATCTCGAGGGGACCTTATAGATCACACGAAATGTTTTAGCGGGGTTCACATGATGCCCTGAATCCACTGCATGCTCGAGGATGGCGCTGTCTATTCTCCTATTTTCATCTTTTGCCAGCCATATGGGGAGGTGCTCTCTTATTCTTTCGAAGAAGCGCCGACTCAAGGAACTATTATTAAGGTGCACATTAAAGATGCAGTTCCTTTTTGGCAACCAACTCTATAGACAAATAGACGGCGTTGCTGTGGATTCGCCTCTTGGACCTCTCTTAGTCGACGTCTTCATGGGCAAGCTGCAGAGATTTGAACTAAGTGATCAGATCGAAAAGCTTCAACATTACGTTCGCTACGTTGATGATATCTTTGCGATTGCCACCAAAGAAATCGAGGTTGCTGCCCTCTTAAATGCTGTAAATCGAGCACATCCGTCGATCAAATTTGCGTTATAGTTGGAATCGGCCGGTTCGCTTCCTATCTTAGATGTCCTTTCTAAGCAGAAGATCTGAAGGTAGCATCCGAAGGAGCGTCTGTCGGAAGAAAACCTGATCTGCACAATACACGAACTTCGCCAGTTTCGTACCTCTCCAACAAAAACAAAATCAAATCAGGTGTTTGGCACAAAGGGCTAGAAAAATTTGTTTAACAGATAGTATCGAGGAGGAGCTTAGAAAAATCCAGGACTTACTACGCGAAAAAGGGTATCCTAACAGGTTCATTGCAAAGAACATTGTCAAACGACCCGCAAAACCCACCAAACTGACCGCCGAAAAGAAGACTTTGTTCCTGAAAGTTCTTTTCCAAGGAGACCCTGCGAGTGAACTCCAAAGAAAACGTCTTGATCAAGCCGTCTCGAGAACTTTCTCAGCGGCGAGAGTCCGCCTATCATTTCTACTAAACCGATTTTACGTGGAGAAGGCAAGGATAGGCTGCCACCTCAGACCTCTTGCTCCTTGGAACAGGTTATTTCGGTCAGATGAGTCGGCGCCTCTTCAAAAGAATACGAGAGCACCTCCCCATATGGCTGGCAAAAGATGAAAATAGGAGAATAGACAGCGCCATCCTCGAGCATGCAGTGGATTCAGGGCATCGCGTGAACCCCGCTAAAGCATTTCGTGTGATCTATAAGGTCCCCTCGAGATACCCTAAGCCACTGGGCCAGCGCCTGTTAGCAACAGCAGAAGCGGCCGCCATCAGGTTACGAAAAGCGACCCTATGCGCCCAGAAGGACCTCGTTCAGGCTCCACGCTTACCGTGGTCAAAGGTTGCCTAACCACATACAACTTTCTGTGCCCTTCCGCTCTTGCCTAGCCTGTATTTTAAAACGAACTTTTATCGATTGTTTTCAATCACTATACTCCCCTAACCATGTAACTGTACCGGACTGAAGAGAAGTTATCGGAAACAACGTTTGCTCGCCATTTTATCACTGTTTTGAAGAAACGTCAAAACATATGTCCTCCCTCGTAGCCATAGATATCGTGAATAGCGATCTATCGCGATATATACAGTAGGTAGGCTAACTCATGAAATGTCAACCGAAATTCCAAAATGCGTTTTCGTTTCGAAAAGATTAATTAGGTAGATTTGTAAAACCAATCATCGTGCGTCGTAATGCCATAATAATTCAGTCTGTCAGGAAGCCGGCTTCCGAACGAATTTCTTTCCGGAGGCATGCAAAAACCGCACTCTATAAAAAATGACTACTTAATGGCACATATTTTTGTCATGGCTTTTTGATATTCTTAAAAATTCAATTATATATCGTAGAAAACATGCATCAAATATTCATTCTTTTGCTTATTCGGTAGAAAATTACGTCTTCATCTAATTTTTGCTCGAAGGAAGGCCGGTCCCGTGCGAACAGAAGAACCTTTTGCACTCTGCGTCAACCGTGGGCCAGGATAGATTAACTGAATACAGGTTTCGCGCCCCCACCTCCTTCCCTCCCCCTTGTGACACGGCTCAACCTAACCCTCACTGTTGCCTCTTCTCCTTCCCCCTCCCCTCTTCTCACAAACTCCATTTTGTATGAAAAGACGAACCATAATTGTTTGCTTCTAGCACACACACGTTTCAGTTTGTACCTCCTTCCCCTATAAATGTTCAGGCCCAATGAGAATTTATAAAAAGCACGTGTTAGCTCGCCAAATACCTTTCTGAATTGTTCCATGGGAATTTTCGCAAATTTAAAGCAGTCCAAAGAATAGTATGTGTCAGAAACATACGTTGCGATCCTGGTGGATGTATACGCCTGATATTCATTGAATTCAACAAGATTTCTGATTACTTTCACTATCCAAAGAACTCCTTAATTACCTTGGTGTATAAGTCTGAAATAGACAACACGATCAGCTGCGCACTTTTGCAGAAAGACTTCACTTAGTACGTCTGCTTTCCAAACGAAAACCACTGACTATTAATAGAAATCATTTGGAGATTTAAGGAAGTTACTTAATATCTTTTCGCCGATGCGAACAGCCCTCGTGAAGCTTACAAACTCACAGGTGACTTAGTGAGTGGTCTGCGAGAACTAAAGGGAAGAAGTGGCTATTACGATAGAAGGATCATTCATATGCAAACCCATAACCTAAATGTTCTTTCCTGCGTGTTTGTAGATATCATCATAAGCCGCCTACTAACCAGAGAATGAAAGTTAGCGATAGATGAGGCGCTCTACCTGCTTGAAGGCATTTCGTCACCAGTAAGTCATGGAAAATAACGTCCTTGTACCTTTCAGGAAACACAGGAGAAGGTGGATGGCTCTTTCAGAGCCATTCGACGGGGCGACCAGTCGAATGATGGTAATGTCATTATCCCCTCAACTTACTCCTGTAAGAAAATCTGAGGGAAGATACTTAATTTATATTTAATTAATTAAATTTATATTCGATATTCCCGATCCCGACCGACAGGACAACGAGCCCGCGGCTCAGTGGTTTGAGGCGTAGGACTTCTAACCAACAGGTCTCGGGGAACGGTATTGGTTACGAGAGTGCTTATGACGGGCATGATATAGGCGGGCCCTTAATTCTCCCACTTCTGACTTTTGCAAAATGGGCAATTCTTCATCAAATAAACTCTCGTCTGTGTGAAGTGCACCATCAACGTTGATGTGCCAATTTCCCTGTTCGTTCAAGAGTTAGTTGTTTTTTTGTAACGCCCGTGACCAGGAATATTTAAGTAGCCTCGCGTGCTCAGAAGACGATGCCTGTTTGTCTAAATATCTCCTAGTAACCTAAATTGCTGAAGAAATCACCGCAAAAGGCAATCTTCTCCCAATCGAATTACGAAAAGACGAGGAAAGATAAGAAACTTACGGTTCTTTGCAAATTACACAAACGACTCCACTCCAGTCCATGACTGCGTCACTTTCGCCTGTTCGAGCGACTGCGGTTAGCGGCAGGTAGACTCAGAGCATTTCTAGTCTGCTCTGATAGCACTGTAAAGGCATCCTGATCAGCCAATAAAGAACAGGCAGTTGAAACACAGACACGCTGGCAAACCGCCAATCAGAATGGCGTATTTTGTGCCGTAGCATAAACCTTGTCAAGTTTTCATGTGGTCATTTCTAGGCCAGGCGTGAAGCGATCAGACCGTACGCTGATACACAACCGCATAGTCTTCTCACACAGTAAGGCGCTTGCTGGTGTCGAAGACGAAACACGTTGGGACGCTTTTTGTTGGCAATGAGAGCAACCTAAGTCACATTAAAAGAACTTCAGTCCTAATTAACAATCTGGGGTTCTAGACAAGTCTAATATAGCTACACAAGGTCTACCGATAGCGCACAAGACCTCTGAGTGTATTTGAGTATTGCCGACCCTGGTAGGTGCGATGGTAACAATATAAGTAGCTATAAGCAGTGAGATGCATTGAGAAAATCACAGTTGTAGCGGTGATTTCAGTTTAGTTCGGTTTAGTTCAGTTCATTGGAGAGAAATAATACTGATGACTATGATAAACACAACCGTAGTAATAAGGTTTTCTTGTTATTGCTACTCTTTTCACATATGCATGTCGAAGTCGTTCGAATGCCCAGTAATAGTGATCAGTTTTTCACTACTCATAAAAGTTTTGTCTTCAGTAAACACGCTCCCGATGACATGATCATGGCTGTAGTAAGTGTAGGCGAGACTGGATAGCCAACAGAAGTAAAGAGACGACTCCCAAGAAGGAGTCGTGAAGAGGAAGTCACAATCATTAGAGCAAGAACTTTATTCGCCTGACGTTTCGGATTCCTGCTCGAACACATCATCAGAGACAGAAGCAAATACGGGTGTTTAATGCACAACTGGCTGCAGTATTTAAAGGATGCAGTCGCCATGCTACCGCATACTTGTGAAAATTCACGGCTCCTGCCCTTCATCAGGGATTGTTGCACTTGGTGTGATGTCTGTTCAACGGCCCACATTCGCTTCGTTAATTGCTGCAACTTTATCACGGGTGTTGGATGTTGATGTCATGATTGGTTGTCCATCTGACCCGCCGACCCTGGGGAAAAGTGTTCGCCTATGCACCCCCAGCGGGACTAATTACTACGCCCAGTCGAAGTCTCAGTACGGAGTATGGAAGGGGGAGGTCGTGGCACTTGTTAATGGACTGGGGGCCAGTAAACCATGACTCATGCAGCTGCCGGATCACGCGGTTGTCATCTATAGAGAGAACTTTGGCCTCGTTGAATTTGAATGTGTGGCCAGGTCTCGCCGAATGGGCAACAACTTGAGAGCTGGCGTCATTTCACCGCACTGATGCCGCGTGTTCGGCCTTCGCATTTGGAACTGTCTTCCGGCTTCTCCGACGCAAATGACACTAGAACATTATGGATATAGGGAAAATGTGAGGTAGATGCCTAGCAAGTCTTCCCACCTTATAACCAATTAAAACTTAAGTCCCATTTGGGTCCCCGAGAGACTGATGGAACTCATTGCTGGTGACGGACTAGCAGCCGTTGACTGTGCCATTGGAACTCCGACCGTCTTCAGCACTCCACCGTGTTCGTTTAATCGGGCTTGGGCGCTGGTAGGGGTCGGAATAAGTTCAGTGTGAGCATTGCAAATAAATTAAGCCGATGGAAGATGTTAAAATCGTTAGTGGGAAAGTAACCGGCAACGGTATAGAGAAGGATCCCACTTAACTGTCAGTAGACTATGGATCGTGTCATAATCGGATTTATCTTGGCATACATTTGCAGGCTGTTGCAGAAAGTACAATGCCAACAACGATTTCTTACCACGATCTCCCTACTTAACTCAAAATCCGTTACTTTATAAAATTTGCTTTTTGTTTATTGTTTAATTACTGCTCTTATTTCCGTTGTCTTACAATAGCGTATAAAAAGCATTTCGGCATAAATCCAGGCAATTTTTGTGCTTTCTTTCATTTTGCTAACTTACTGTCTGGCATGCTGCGCCATCCATAAAACGTCGTCTACCAGAAATCACATATGGCATGAGCCACAGTCTACGGACAGTTGAGTGGGGTCCTTCTCTATACCGTTGTCAAGTAAACAAAGCTAAAAAGGTCGACATGCTGCCCCAATTAAGAGATAGGGTTAGTTTTAGAGTTTAGGATAGTGTCAGGCTGGGAACTGAGTTTCCGGCTGGGGTTTGTGCAAGGTTTAAGGGTTCCAGTTAGGGTTGGATTTTGAATTGCGGCTTAGGTTTAAGTTAAGTGTTGAGGTCGAGGCTAGAGTCAGTGTTAGGATGGGGTTAATTTAGGTTTAAGGTTATGGTTAGGGTTTGGGTTACGGTTGAGTTTAGGGTCTAGGTTAGACGTAAGATCAGGGTTAGGATTTGGGTCAAGGTTAAAGTTAGACTAACGTTGCCCTGGACAGAGCAAATCCAGCATATGAGTTAACACCCGCCACGTACAGCGATGGAACAGGGACAGCTAATCACCAGGATCCTTCCCCCTTCCCCTCCCTAACCACCTAACAAAACCAGACTCCGACCCCTAAACTCTGAACGCTCCTCAATCCTCTCCCCATACGCACTTTTATTGGCTGTTTAACCTTTTGCTAATCTGCCCTCCCTTTATATTATTGTATAGGCCTGATGATGAATAATCGAAAACATGCGTTCGCCAGACTTGACTTCTTAAACAGAATTTTGTTTTCGGCAGTTAGTGTGGTTAGTTCTTTCGGTCGCTTGGCAATGTTCTTTGCAATAAATCTGTCCGCATAACAGTTTTCACCAAGCAAGTCCTTCATCTTTCTAAAATCCTTCTCGATGCTATCCGCTGAGCAGAATTTTCTATCCCTTTGCGTCCAACACCGGAGTAGATTTCGTTTTTGTTTGTGGGCACACAATTTGCACGTACCATTGCAGCTTATAGTCTACTCCTTTGTGCCAAACGTCCAGGTAGACTTCGTTTTTGTTGGTGGGACACAAAAAGCCGAAGTGCACGTATCAACCAGATGAGGTTTTCCTTCGATAGGCGCTACTTCAGACGCTACCAACTGGTTTCCTGTTTAAAAGAACTTCTATGAAAGAAGGCGATGTAGTCGTTTTCACCTCTGGCATGAACTAGATCGATAGACGTGCCTTATCTGCAGCATTTAAGATTACGGCTACGTTGGGTTCTGTGGTGGCGATCGCGTGACCGTAATTTTTAAGCTTCTTGATCGGATCGCATAATTAAAATCTCTCCAATTTAAGCATTATATGGATGCTTGTTTAATTTACCTGGCAACGACCACGCATGAGACGCATGCTGGATAGCCCAGAATAGGTCTGCGTTCTTACGAAACCGAAGGAAGGAGCGGTAAAACGGTTGGGGAAAATGGATGAGAGGGGGGACAGGTGGAAAGGGAATTTCTTAAGGAGAATATTGTAAAAAACTGGAATAAATTAAGTAGGCCTAATTGCGTCCTTGGAAGCGAACTGGAAATTTAAAAGGTAATGATATTTAACACCGAAGCACTAAAGTAAACCATATATAACACCCGTACAATAAAGACGCTAAGATTAGATATCAGAGACTTGAAGTGACCAACAAAAATCCAAGGTCGTACGTCACGGCAACCCTACAAAAGTAAAACGCGGACACTGGCCCGACCGCACGACGCCAATGCTGCAGTACCGCAGAAAAAATGTGGACAGACAAAGGTAATTTAACCAAATAAACTGCAAGACCTCCGCCCAATGTCAAAAAAGTCAATATTTAAGTACAGTACATAAGAGAATGCCTGCGCGTCAATTTGTTTTGGCCTGTTGTAATAGCCATGCCACTATGCGGTATTCATGTAAGAACGTGGCGTTTTATACTGTAGAAATCCTACGCAGAGACTCGCAAACGTCAAAAAGACGTACTGTTAAGAATGAAAAGCAATACTAGAGCAGTTTAAATGCCCGAAGTGTTATCGTTTTGTTAGGAGGAAGGGCTGTGGCCAACAATGCGATAGTTACGGATGAATGGAAGACATAGAGTGTCCTACCTGCAGAAGGGTACGAGCACTTAATTGGCAAACACTCCAGGAATTTTATGGATCCTGAAACATGCAGCCTCGCAAATGCCATGAAAGTGTATTGGAGACGACTCAAAAATAAACTGCGGGAGTGTGGGCCGGTCTCCAGAAGGTCTGTCGGGACTCATTTAGACGAAGCCCAGTGCAGAATATGGTTTCGTCTCGATCGAACTATTTTGAATGTGGCCTGTAGAAAGATCTCTTAAGCGGATTGTTAATATGTTTTGTCTAACCTGTATTATTATTGCTTGTCCCTGCGCCCAGTGAAAGCGGCGGTGATGGGTGAGGTTAGAAGAAACGGGACACTGAGGCCGACACGGTCAAGGAAGCCGAGTTAGGTTTCAGACGGCAACGACGGTCAGCGTCAGGACGCTAACTAGGGCCGGTGGAAGAAAACCTCTAGTAATCGGCGTTTACGAACGATTCAGCGGATAGCATCGATGTCTAAGCCCGAAAAGGCAGTGCTGTTAAGTGTACTCGAATGGATGTCAAGCTATCGAAAGGTAAACCGAATCTGGCCGAGTTGAAGAAAAAGGAAAAGGCGTAGTCCATCTATTCAACTTAAGCAGATCGTTGATAGTTTTTTGCGTTGTGTAAATGCCGGTATCCGTACGCTCCGAGTACGTCTCAGAGTGCGACATGCTCAAGGAAGCCGTAGCCAGTTACGGGTGTGATGAAGGAACGTAAAGCTGGTTGGCACAGTGAGAGAACGGATGGCGTCGTTCTCGCAGCTGGCAACGCAACCCTGACGAGCCTGAGGCCGGTATGAACGGCGACGCATGGGACGTCTAGGTGAAAGTAACAGTGTGGGGGAGCTATCACCATAGAACTCATTGTTTACGAAAGAATTCCATGCGGGGGGTGGGTTCGGTGTCTAAAGAAGGCATTGCTGTTTTCAATGCTAGGGCGAAACAGGCCAAACTGAGGGCGGTATGGACGACAACTCACGGGAAGTCTAAGCGAAAGCAACGGTGTGTGGAAGATATCACCGCAGTACCCGGCCGTGAACGAAAGATTTACATGTGGAAGTTCAGTGACTAAGCGTACGACATGGCTGTTGTGGATGTCAAGGTGAGGCGGAATAACCTGAGGCCGGTAGAACTTGCAAATCATTGAACGGTAACACTACTCGTGTGAACATGCATGCATGCATGCCATAACCTGTTGAGTCATGATTCGTGGGTCCTTGAAGATAATCGTTCTCCATATTCGCCGTGAGGGATTTGGCCAGGAGTACTTATTCACGCCGGAGGCATGCAGTAAACACTGTTTCCAATGACATAATTAGCGAGTGAAATCATTGGGTCATGACCATGTCGGGCACAACAGATGAATTCCCGACTATAAACGATTTTGGTGCGCGATCAAACGACCAGCGGAAGACGAATCCCGATGCTGCAAATTTTATTAGATGTATAGTTGTGTAGAAAATGCATTCTATAGATAATGCACTCAGATCGGCCTCATAGCATGTCACTTTATGGAATTTTTTGTTCTTACGACGTCCTTATCGGTAAAATCAAGCAAAATCCAATTTCCCTTGTTGAACTCCATCTCATTGAACTCAAAATAGTCAAGAATACCGCGAATCCCTGGAAAACTGTTTTGGAATCTACACTCAGAATGTAGGCAGTTGACAAACCGTCATATATGAAGTCACACTAATTATTAAACGATATTTAGATGTCAACTTCACTGAAACACTATTATTAGACGTTGTTTTATTTCTACTTTCATACTTACTACGTTTTTGGTATGAAAATGCATTCTATACATCTAAAAACAAAGTTTACTAAGTAAGAGCCATTTCTGACGTTTTTCGGGATATTGATCTTTTCTAAAAAAATCGGCATTTCTTAAAAACGCAACACTGCTTTGAGATTTCTTTTGTGTTTTTAATTCTTTAAACTTGTACTTAATTAATATAAACATTGGACTCATGAAATTATGTCGGTTTGCGAGTGATTGGCAATCGTTCGTAAATTTGGACACATTTCATGAGTTTGTTCACTAACTGTAAGTTGGCCTGAGTCAATCGACTAATGAGCGCAGAGCCTTCTCTACATCAAGATCTTCTTCGAAGGGCATGAGGTTGAAACCTGAATGGCCGAGCAGAACCCCAATCACAACCGTCAAATAACCTGCTGTAGCGCCGGTCTCGTCGAGGTCCTCGGCGGGTACTTTTAGACGGACGCGAAAATGGCCTATGTTTTGAAATATCCGCTGTATTTGCTCTGGAAAAAAACGTCCTCAAAAAATCGTGATCAAAAAACAGAGAAAAAGCATTTGGAAAACCGATAGAGAAGACGAGCGTAACAAGAAGCAGCTCAGAAGACTGAAATGCAATTGCTAAACGTCCTGCCCCTGTAACAACAGATTGGATGCCAGGATAAGATCACGTCTTCTGTATTTCAGTCTTAGTGCGCATACAATTCCCTGCCAATGCCCAAATGGGTAACTTGAAGCAGACTAACTTACGACAGGTGATAGCATAGAAGCCAGGCCAGGTTGGAATGATCGACTCTGCATCAGATTAATTAGAATGCAAGGGGTGAGGAGAGGTTTCCAAAGTTTGATCAGCAAAGTGTTCGTTTGTTTTAAGCTGTCGCCTTAGGAGTGCGTCGGCTAGAAATAAACAAGAAACACGGGCTACAGAGAGTGACGTGCGGGAAAACTGGGAAAAGCAAACTAAATGATGAGATAAGCTTTTGAGTCACCGATGAAAACTTAAAGTAGAAAAGAAATATCTGTGCCCATTAGAAGTTTTGCGATGATGGCCGTATCGTCCGAGCATACTGCATCATGTTAGCAGAAGTAAGGGATCCGGGTCGGTAATCTGAGTCGCCAACAACAGTGGCTTCTGCTAATTAGTTCCTTGAACGTTTAAATATCTAAAACTAGAGCCAGATTAATCCATGGCATCGTTTGATGTCGTTTCACTCTTCACCTCCATTCCACAACAACTAGCGATTGTAGTTGTGAGACATTACCTGGCTGACCGCTATAAAGAGAGAGACAATCCCCTGAGGACGTAACATCTCACGGAGCTTTTACGCATTGCCTAAAAACATATTTCACATTTGGTGGACAAATGTATGAACAACACAGAGGCACCCCTATGGGCTCCCCCATATCAGGGCTGATTGCTGAAGTGGTTCTTCAACGGATAGAACACTTGGTGTTCACCAAGTATCAACCAAAGCACTGGGCTCGCCACGTCGATGACACGTCGCCATTGTCAAATTATCGGACGTGGAGCACCTTAAAGAATTACTGAACTCGGTTGACCCGAATATCCAATTCCCGATGGAAGCCGAAACCAACAATCAACTTCCCTTCCTCGATGTCCTTGTGCGTCGGTGTGCAACCGGACAATCAAAAACTACCGTTTTCAGAAAAGCCAACAAAACAAGACAAATACTGCACTTCAACAGCAATCACCCTCTCTCTCAAAAATGCAGCTGTGTCCGTACACTGTTCCAAAGAGTTGAAACACACTGCAGCACACCAGCCGACAAAAGAGTTGAGCGACAATACCTTCACGATCTCTTCCGAACCAATGGATACCCAAGCCACTTTATCAAGCAAAGCAAGCGCCGAGTGAACAGACGACGGCCGCAAGAAGAACAACTCGAAGTCTGGAGGGCTATTCCTTACATAAAAGGAGTCTCTGAGGCAGTTTCAAGACTGATACAACCCGCCAGGGAGGGCATTGCCCATCGACCCCAGGCAACAATTCTTCGCCGTTTGATGCAACCCAAAGACATACTGCCACCCACTGAAACCTCAAAAGTTGTCTATCGAATACGTTGTAAGGATGAAGACTGCAACTACGTTGGGGAAACCGGACGGAAATTGCAGACCCGCCTACATGAGCACAAACTGGCAACTCACAGCTTGCGGCTCACATTGGGGAAACTGGTCACAATTTTGATTTTCAATCAGCAGGCGTCTTTGGCAGGGGCACCTCAAGGACTGAGCGTCTCACACTTGAGGCTAGGTACTCAGATGCCAAATCCACCTACAGGCATCTAGACCTTCCTTCGGCCTATAAAGTCCTACGTCACTACATACGCCGTGACGAAGACAAGACAATCACACGGAGCCTAAGGATACCGAGCAAACACGGCCTGTCGACCACTTCACCCAAAAGGGGAACGCAAACGCAACTAATCCCAATTGAGGTGACGACACGTAATACAGGAGGCCACCAACACTCACAGGCGACGGCCAGTAGGCCAAGGCAGCGAAAGGAGAAAAAATCGATTAGCCCAAAGTCAACTAATCCGGCAGTCTAGTCAAAAATTCCCATCGATTTTTTCACTTGACGCTTTGACAATGTAGAGCAGGCCCAGCTTTTCGAAACGTCAGCCAGAAAAGTCCCCTGATCCGGTGAGCAATTCATTTTCCTCAGAACACTGTATCATATTGATTCTATAGGGGGCAGTGACACATACTCCAGGTGAACACTGCAGCAAGCGGTGACAAAACATTTTTGAAAAAATGCGCTTTAAAACGCGTTCTAGCATCCTAAATGGCCGAGGTTAGAGTCACTTCACTCAACTAATGTCCTCTAAAAATATACACGCGGAAAGACCGAGCGCGAGACGTTAACGGCTGAGTAATTTACTGACGACAAATAAGAAACGATCATGAAAACACACGGTTTATGGCAGTCTGAACACGCGCCTCCAACGGCAAACACAGCTGACCTACGTTGGGCTGAGTCAGCCGACTAATAAGTGCAGAGCCTTCACTACATCAAGGTCTTCTTCAAAGGGCATGGAGCTGAAACCTGAATGGTTGATTGAAGTACCAATCACAGAAGCCTCCTAATCTCTGCTGTAGCGCTGGTCTCTTCGAGGTTCGCAGTGGGCGCTTTTAAGCAGGTACGAAGATAGCCTATATTTTGAAATATTCGCTCTATTTTCTCCAGTGAATTGTGTCCTCCAAAAATCGCAATCAGAAAGCAGAGGAGAAAACGAGAGTTACAGAGCGCAGCTCAGAAGAATTAAATTCAAGTTTTGAACGTCTTGCCCCTGCAGCGTAGCAAGCGATTGGATGCCGGGATAAGATCCCATCTTCTGTATTTCAGTCTAGCTGCGCCTTCAAACCCCTTCTAGTGCTCAAATAGGTGGCTTAAGGAAAAGAAATTACTACGGGAGATAGGGTAGAGGCCATGCCAGGTTGAGCTGATCGAATTTGCATCAAACGGATTAAAATGCAAAGGATGGGGAAAGGTTTCCAGAATTTAAGCTGTAAAGTGTTTGGGTTTTGTAAACTGTCGTCTTACAAGTGCGTCGACCAGAAATAAACAATAATCTTCGACTACAAAGAGTGGCGTTAGGGAAAAGTGAGAGAGGCAAAATAAATGATAATGGCAAAAATACAGGTATCCGTAAATTGCAAGATTAGCGGCTGGGGGAGGGATTTGGTAGGAAAACAAACTTCGAATGCAATAAGTAATTTTGCAAAGCTTACCAAAATACTTATATTATTTTCATTACTGATGTCGTTGGAATTATTTGTTTTAGTAAACCTTAGCGCGGAAACGGAAAAAAATTAGAGGATTACAGAGGTCGGCGTGTACCATATAACGGGATTTACAGTAGATATGCTAAATAGTGAAATGTTAGACGAAATGGTGAGATGCGTCTTCGACTCGAAAAGATGACTTTAGTAGTGTCGTAATAATAATCACCTTGCGGCATAATCCATTTATCATTGTGTTACTGCAGAATGTCGGCTTTTAAATGAACTCCTTTTCGGCCGCCCGCGAGAATTACAGTCTGTAAAAAATGACTACTTATGTAGTAAGCCTTTTTCGTTGATTTTAAGTGCCCTTATAAATTCAATTATATTTCCTAAAAAACACGCACAAAATATTACTTTCTTCCCTCATTTTCCTAGAAAGTTACGTTTTTTTTAAATCTTATATTTAAAGAAAGGTTATAATTCAGACTTAAAAGATTGCTCTTATTGTCGAATAATTGTGTTCTTGAACTGCCTTTACATTTGCATCCAGGGTTTGGAAACTGCATACTGCATATTTTCACAAACCGAAAATCATACATTTCTGTATGGTATAAAGTGGACACTATAAGGGGTTCGTAAAATGTATCGGTGGATTTAATCCATATCGTGAACTTTCCAAGCAGCATTAGCAAATGAACAGACACGATGTTTGATGAACGGACATTTCGCGGTCTTAAAAAATCTCCTAATTTTAAATATTTCCAAGTTCAAAATTTAAAGACGGCGTAACTCCTTACGGAATGAGTAAAGGAACAAATATTTTTATGCATGCTTTTTACGAATAAAATTGAATTTGGAAGGGCATTGAAAATCAAAGAGAAAAAATCGTACTAAATGTGTGGTCATTTTTCACAGAGTGCAGTTCTCGCAGCCGGCGAGAAGAAGTTCATTCAAAAGCCGACATCCTGCAGTAACTGAATTATTAGGGGATTATGCCGCAAGGCAATTAATATAACGACCCTACGTAAGTCATCTTTTTGGGTCGAAAACGCATCTTACGATTTCGGCGAACATTTCACGAGGTAGCACATCTACCCATCAGTCAGAGAAATGACTATGGAATTCCCCAGTTTGTCGTATCAACGATGTTCCAATACTGCGAACAGATATGCAATAATTCTTTTACATAATAGCACTCGTATAACGATCTAGAAGACGGTGAAGCATGGGGTTAAAACCTATCGGAAACTGTTTAATTTTCACCCCATCGGTGGTCAACTGAAACAAAGCCATGCGCGACGGAGTAGCAAAGCCGCAAAGCCGCACTTCAGTTCGTATTCCATAACTTCCCTTTCATCTGTCCTAGAGAAAGGAATTGCAAGTGGGAAAGGAACAGGGAAGATGGAGACAAAAAAGGGAGAAAGCCGGATGTGTTATCTGTCTTTTGGTCCTCGCATCCGATTCTGGCGCTCGGGCCTCCTTGATATCTCAAACCAGATGGGAGACGTGGTTTCCAATCGTATTTCACTGGGCGTTCGCTGCGTTATTTCAAGGAAGGGGTTGCCTCTGCAAGTTTTGGCCCCAACAGTCAGGTACAACATGGGATTAGACTCCTAACTGCCAAGTGAAATTGGCGCTCCTTGGATACTGAAAAGTCTCTTTTTTTCACCTGCAAGATGCATGCTGAATGGTCTGGCTGTGGACAACATCCTGTGTAGTACTGCGATAGCAAGCTACGTGATTTTTGCATAAGTATACGGGCCAACCCCTTCGCACTTAGCTTGAAAATGTCTGCATGAAATCTCGACGAGGTTTGTGCTACGACACAAAATTCGTCACTCTGATTGGCGGATTCCGAGGACTCGTAGCTTTCAACGTCTTTTTCATTATTGGCTAAGGAGGCTGCATTTAAACTGCGATCAGAAAAGATCAAGCATATTGTGCAACTGCCTATTACTCACCATAGTCGTTTGAGTGAACGAAAGTGCATCATTCAAGGATTGACGTGAAGCCGATTGCGTACAAGAACAGTATGTTTTTCATTTTCTTTCTTACTTCAGTTAACTGTATAAACGTTAAATCTTTAGTATGGTTACTACTACTGCTGGATGCGGACAAAATATCTCCGTATTAGCATTGCCGGCAATGCCATTCTGCTAATAACTTAGTCGTCTATCAGTTATATAGCTTAAAAAGAGTAGATCGGTGCAATCCAGTGAAGGAAACATGTTTACATAGGCGGTGGCCGTCTGTGTTAAAAAGATGTCCTCGTGGCAGCGCATCATTAGGCTTGAACTCATTATCTTCAATTAACGCCACTAAGCCGATTGAGATCTTAATCCCAACGGTTAGATACTGCATTCCTTATATCCCATGCATTTCACAGCTAATCAACGACATTCAACTTGACGGGATCTTTTAAATCACTCTAAGGGCCTCTGTGGCGTCAACACTGTGGTCTGTGTCTACCATGTGCCCTAGGATCGAGCTGTTGTGTTCTTTATTTGAATCTTCACTAACCATGCTGGAAGATGTCCTTCTATTCTTTTGGACAAACGCCCGCTCTTGCGACCCAAATATTCTGAAGGCGTAAATACACATAGAGGAATTCTGAACTGGTAGGTTGTCCTCTCCGTGTAGGATGGGACTATTGGAGAACAGCACACGGATGTTCGCTGCTGGGGTTTTACTAGAAGGGATTAATTTTGATCCTAAATTTGTCAGGCAATATTTTTGGAGTTCATTTCTAGTCCGCGTAAATCAGGATGTCATTTGCACTCCGAATTATGATCTCCTGATTAACGGTCACTTGTGCTTATTCGTAATCCGTGAGTAGAACACCATAAGGTGGTTTTACGATAGGGCGGGGTTAAGAATCCCCATGCCTCTCTTCAGAGAAAAGCAATGTTTACACTGCATTCAATTAGTGTGGTTGGCTACAGAATTTGGCTAATTGATCTGATAGCCGGACTGCAGTTGCCGCTTTGAAATCGGTATATTGTTCAAAGAGGGTACTGTGTGATAGGTCGCATGGTGAACGAACGTCACTTACCGAGGGACGGCGAATGTGTGCTCAGAAATCAGCTGCCACTTTAGAAGTGAAGAGCCATGAATTAGCTAGCTAATTGCCAACACGCAGGACTTCAAAAAAGATGGAGGCACACTGTTGGGTCCTTAACAGGGGATGGCTTATGGCTCGCGTGAGAGTGTGGAAGGACCATGACCACGTACTACGACCAACAGATGACACAGGATTCTGATAAACGCACCTGGGACTCTTGTGGGCTCAGAGTGGTTTGCGTGGCAAGCAACATATAGCCGCACCGCTTGGGCAAGGCAAAAACACACTGACCATTTGCTGTTCTCCGGTGCACGGAGTACTGGGTTCTGAAAGCGGGTGGTCATAAGTCTACACGTTGCTTTGGGCAGGCAGAGGCGCAAATGCCCATTTCGGGACAGTAAACGGTCATTCTTGCAGTGCCACGAGTTACGAAATAGTTACATAGTGCATCCCTGAGACCTCATGCAGTTTACAGCTAATCGACGACAGCCAGCAAATTCGAAATGACCACTCAGGTCCTCCATGGTTATAAGGATCCTCTGACAACATACTTTGCTGCTCACTGTGAAACCTTGTATGAGGACCGCAACAAATTCAAACAAATGGGTTGGAGAACTTTAAGGCCATACATGCTGCGAACATCCCGCACAAGACAGTCAGACACGTGGGCAGTCCTCTGTTACCCGACGTTGTTTTTTTCTTGTGATGATCATGATAATGATGATGTCTCTGCATTTGATGGTGTGAGCTTTGACAGTAACGGTGTTGGGGACGGTAGTGGAGTTATTTTTTACAGCCGTACTTGCCGACTTTCTAAGGAGTTTTTGTGATGATGCTAATGATTATAGCATGAGGTCGACGATGTTGGCTTTGTCAGAAAATTCGATCAATTAGTATGTCTCTTTAGTATGTTGATCGGAAAGTATGCAGAGAAGAGAGACGTAGGTCAGATTTACAATTTCTTTGTTAAAAACGTTATGCAGTAGATAATGATAGGCGTTCGACGCATGCTGCTGCCTGTAGGCCACCCTGAAATTGGCAAGAGGCAGTTCAAAACGCGAAAATCAATGCCTTACAGTCGTACGTCTCGATAATGCATCTTACAGGGAATGCGACTGAAGCATGTGCTATTGATACGAACAGCTACTAGCGAACAATCTTTGACCTCCTTTTACCTTTGGTACTCCGAACATCCTCGTCAGGCAAGATGAATACTCACTGAAGCAGTATTATGACTTACACGTGAGTCACATCCATGCAGTATACCTTCTCAGATTTGCATCTAAAGATGATCTCTTGCCGTCATTTTAGTGCAACCGACAGACAAGTACTGTTGTTGTTGATCAAAACCTCAGCTGTTGGTGAACATTTGCGAAAAATTTTAGCCGAAATATAAACGTGCATTTTCAATCCAGAAGGGTAACTTGGCTGGACTTGGACTACTGGTTATTGCGTGGTTAATTCCCATAATAGTTCAGGCTTTGTACGATGTTGGCTTTTGAACGAATTTCTTTTGGGCCGCCTGGAAGACCCACGCTCGATAGAAATAGCCACTAAAAAGCATGCCTTTTTAATCGATTTTTACGGTTATTTTAAATCCAAGTATTTTTCATTGAAACCCTTATTAAAATATCATTTCTTATGCTCACTAGGCAACAAGTTGAGTTCTATTCAAGTTAATGCTTGATGATAAGGTGTCTTTCAGCTTTAAAATTTTCTGCTTCTGGGATTTTTAGAACAACTTAGTGCCCCTTCAATTAGTATGGCTATCGGCTCGTTTATTATTGTCTCTCGTGAACTATACAGCATAGTCCACATTTATTGTAAAGCCCTATGAGTTCTTTACGGTATCTTCTTAAAACCATAGTAAAATATATGTTTTTCAGCGCACATGTAGACGGGCAAACCAGAACGCAGATGAAACGGCAGATCTGGCCTCAGATTATCCGGAATTTGAAGAAATTTAAAACGAAAATATACCCCTTTGCAGAAGAGGTAATTTCGTGTCTAGTGAGTACATGAAATAATATTTGGGTTAGTTAACCCAAGACGTACATTAAGATCTAAGGGCGTATCGAAAATCAATTTAAAAATGCCCTCTACACAAGTGGTCACTTCTCACCGATTGCGGTTTCAAACGTCGCCGAGGTAAAGTATAATCAAAGGCCAACACTCAGGGTGTCAGAAATATCATGGACTTATGCAGTGTGGTAATCCGTATTGCACAGGTGCTCAATAAGTCAATTCTAATCGAAAACGCATTTTACAATTCCTGTTAGCATTTAATGAGAACAGTCATTACCTGTAATGTTTCCGTTATTAAGTCTTATCAAACATCTTAGACCCTTTGGAAAACGTCTAAAACTATTCTTCAGTAAAAGATAAAGTATTTACGATTTCTGCACACAATTTGATGGTTTATGGTGGATGACCTCCAATTCACACTTTTTGGAAAGGTCGATCCACACGCGCTCTCAATTTTTCCCCAAGGAGATGAAAGAGCGCTGTCCAAACTGTCAAATATCTGGTCCCTTGTTAAGTAGCACTCATCCCACCGAGAGTAAACTCCACTTTTAACCATATGAATTTGTAATTGTAACGATTAAACGATCTGCAATCATTGACAGTAAATTAAAAGCGTCCCACACCATTGGTAAAAAACAAATTTAGATTCCAGTGCCTAGGAGAGTCTGATTTAAATTCGTTGTTTCGGTTAAGCGCACGCATAAGGGTGTGGTTTGAAATGGATGCAGTAGCGAACATTAAATGCACTGTTATCAGGTGTCAGTGACTGTGTGACAACAACCATGGAAATGCTAAACTTAGACTATCAGAACGTATGGTCTCCTGAGACGTTATAAACCGCCAAACCTTGCGGACGCATCCAGCTTCACATTGCCGCCATTGATTTTTCAAACAATGTTCCTCGTTACTTTGCTAGCCGTTTGTTGTTAAACCTTCCATAATGTTATCCGTCTTTCGTTAGTCTAAAGTAAGCAAGTAGACGACTCCTGAGGCAGTTTCAAGCAGTCTGTACGCCTGGAAACCCATTCGGCTGGATTCTTACCGACGCTTCCCAATGCAGTAGCCAAATTAATTAGATATAATGCCAAAACTAATACGACATTCAGAAAGGTGTGCTTTCTTTGGTTACATTGTGAGCGACAGTGGGCCTTTCTCCACACTGACTGAACACCCTCTGTGGGATTGGCACCGTAACCACCATGTGTGTATCAGTATGCGGTAGTTTCAGTAGT
Organism: Spirometra erinaceieuropaei; assembly: GCA_902702965.1. Classification (NCBI taxonomy): domain Eukaryota; kingdom Metazoa; phylum Platyhelminthes; class Cestoda; order Diphyllobothriidea; family Diphyllobothriidae; genus Spirometra; species Spirometra erinaceieuropaei. Next base: position 479,191 of record CACRXP010000248.1, on the reverse strand, counting down.
ATTTCTGTGTCAGGCCAAAAACTGTGCCTGTATTCTGAGTAGGCTGAAGTAGAGTTAGCTCCATCGAAGGCAGGAGTCTCAGGGCGGGACACATGAGTTGAGGAATAAAACAGTAGGGGGCCAAATGCAACAACCGATTCAACTAACAGCCGGTGAAGGTATTCGATCTGGAAGACCGAAGTTCTGATTAAGATAAACAACTTTTGGTGACTAGTATAATGGATCAAACTGATATTTAGCAGATATTGCAGATTATAGCGTTTCAGTCAGTATATTTGGAGTAAACGACATAAGCCTTGAAAACTCCTATTAAACGGTACAGGTTTGAGGGAAAATAGTCAAATTGCAAAGATTTTGCCTGCAATTTTAGTGTACAGAATGCTTAAAAAATAGCGGAACATAAATGCTGAAAAGTTATTACATTTTTGGAATAACTGCGAAAAAATGATTACCGTCTTCACACCGTGGAATTTTTCATGCGGGTCAAGTTTCATCCACACAAAGGCATCTGTTGAAATCACATTAGTAATACCTTTATGGTCATTTCAGTAAACCGTTAATTCAGGCTTCGGCAGTTCGGGTTGCCTTTCAGCAGGTGAGTATCCTGTTGTCTCTTGAGCAAACGGTAGAAGAATAGACAACATGCGTCCGCAAGTAATCGCATCGGAGAATGACCCTCTGCAAGAAAAAGGAGGAACTTTAAGCTGTGTGTCACAGTTCCCTTTTAGCTGGTAATCCTGTCGCCTGAGATTAGAATTTGGTGTCATTTCAAAAAGCGTTTCCCAGTCGAGATTCTGATTAAGTCCACTTAGCAGCTGAAGCAATGCTATAAGATCACCGCTATCTTGCCTGTAGTGGAATGGATAAAGGTTCAAGGCCGTCAGGCGCTGCTTTTGAAATTTTTGAGGTCCTGAACAACCTCTGTAGCACGTCGCTGCACACCATCAAGGATATCTTTATCGTTCTAAAAAAGTGAACGAATAGGAATATCCAATGGGAAAAGGATGTCATGTGCTGCTGAAATTGCAATCCTTAATAGCGACCACCACCACCACC
>CACRXP010000248.1:421995-472360 GCA_902702965.1 Spirometra erinaceieuropaei | reverse complement strand
ACCACCACCACCACACAAATTCAGGCCTGTGCTGTTGCGGGACATACTAAGGGCGTTTCCTCTCTCTCTCTCCCTCAAGTTATAAGAAAAGGATACGTAACATTGTTGGCGGAAGCCCGAAAGTACACCTTACACCACCAGCAGACTTTAAACAAACCGGTTCAACACGAGGTTCGGATCTGTTGATCAGAAGAAGCGATCGCTGGAATAAGGGCTTTATTCCTCTGAAGTTTCGGATTCTCGCTTGAATCCATCATCAGAGACAGTGGCATCACGCCAGGATCCAACACGGGTGATGAGATGTCAGCAATTAAAAACTTGCATGCCGGAAATCAAGCAAGTAGCGCACTAGAGGGCGACAATCCTTGATGAAGTGGAGCTCGGTTAATTTTTGTAGGTATGCCGTGCAATAGCGACTGCATCCTACAAATATTGCAACTTCCTGTACACGAGTCACCCTTTTCGGCCACTGTCACTGATGATGGAGTCAAGTGCGAATCCGAAACGTCAGGAGAATAAAGCCTTTGTTCCAGCGATCGCTTATTCTAATTAACTAGTTCCTGAAACTCCTATCTTCGGCGCATATCAAACAGTCTATCCCCCCCTCACACGGTGGTATGTTCTGTCGATGCTAACTTGATGCCCCCGTCTATTGCAATTATCTCAGTCACCACCATTCAGTTCGTCTGGCGACGGGTTGGTGTAACTGGCTCGAAAATTCACAAGTACGACTCGATTTTCCGACTGGATTACGTCTTTTATTTTATGCAGTTTTGAATTTATTCAGTGCAACTCTCTTACATGCAAAATGATGAAAGTTTTCTCTTGTGGTGGAATACATAGATTTTCGTGGCGTCCTTGAGAAATCGAAGAATAATTAATTATTCCCGGTATTTTCAGTGGATTGTCCATAAAGGCAGATTATATGCTGTCTTTATTCAAACCCTTAGTATGAGATACTTCTTGAAAATCTGCACCGAATAAATGAGTGTTTGGACATTCTTTCAAATACAGACGGCCGCTTGGAGCCATATTTCTATGCTCACCCAAACAAGAAACGTTGCAATCGAAAAAAATGAACGCCAACAACGAAAGGTGGTAGAGATTATGCTTTAGATCGATTAAAAACCTCATCTAATACACCGCCTCTTCAAAATCCGCTTTAAGAAGTTAGTTTGCTGACGAATTTTAGTGTACTTTACCTTTTCTGAGACTAAATCTGGATGAAAATTGGACTTTTCATCGACTTTTACATTTCCATGAGTAAAATGATGACTGTTCGCCCATAAATATAAAAAACACTTTCATCTTTATATTGGAGATTTTCCGCTGTGTCTGCTTACCACAAGGCTCCTTTCCACACGTACAAAAACACAACGGTCGTGTAACAGAGATAGTCAGATAATTTCAAAAGTCCTTTTCTCTGTCCGTTCCGTTTATTAATTACGGATTAGTGGAAACTGTACCACACCAAAAATATCTGAACATAAGCTCGAGAGTTAACTTGACCAATTAGAGCAGGGTCTTTTCAAGGCAAGTTAGTGTGTACATACCTATGACCGGAAAATACCTGAGCGTCTGAACAAATGATTGCGTATAAGCCTTATTAGTTCGTTAACGGACATTAATCACACAGGTTTTTAAAACTTGCCACTTTTACAATCGAAAAAACAACAAGCATTCCTAAAATAGCCATCTTGCCAACGACCCTTTCCATCTAATTTATGTGGATAAAAAAGCAATTTTCGAGAAGAGCAAGTTCAGTTTGGTAAAGCGCCAAAGATGAACTCACAATTATATAATACAAAAACACTCACCAAAGTTAATAGCATGCAAAACTGTACGAATATAAGTAAACGTAATATCGGAATGCAAAGTGGCGAGAACACGTTGCTTTTGATAACTTCTCTTCAGAACCGTACAGTGAGAGTGATTAAAAACATACGATAAAAGTTGGTTTTAAATTACAGGCTACGCAAGAGTGGAAGGGCAGAGTAAGTTGTGTGTGGTTAGTTAACCTTTGACCACGATACGCGCGGAGCCTGGACGAGGTTCTTTTAGGCGCATTGGGTCGGTTTTCGTTACCCGACGGCGGCTGCTTCTGCTGTTGCTAACAGGCGTTGGCTCAGCAGTTTAGGGTAGCTCAAGGGGACGTAATGAATCACATGAAATTATTTAGCGGGGTCCACACGATGCCCTGAATCCACTGCATGCACCAGGATGGCCCTGTCTATTCTCCTAGTTTTACCTTTTGCCAGCCATGCGTGGAGGTGCACTCGTAGCCCTTTTGAAAGGCGCCGACTCGTATGACCAATATAACTTGCTCCACAGCAGTAAGTGAATAAGTAGACGTACATTAAGGAGGTCTGAGGTGGCAGCCTATCCTTGCCTTTCACGCGTAAAATAGGGTTAGTAGAGAATGATATGCTAACCCTTGCTGCTGGGAAGGTTCGCGAGACAGCTTGACCAAGGCGTTCCTTTAGGAGTTCACTCACGGCGTCCCTTTGGAAAGGAACTTTAAAGAACAAAGTTTTCTATTCGGCGGTGGGTGTGGAGGGTTTGATCGGTCGTTCAGCAATGTTATTTACAGGATGCTCGTTTTTGAGCTGCAAGTCCTGGATTTTTCTGATCGCCTCCTCGATACTTTCTGACGAATAAATATTTCTAGCTCTGTGTGTCAAACGCATGACTATGTTTTGTTCTTTTTGGAGAGGTACGAAACTATCGAAGTTCGTGTATTGCCCAGACCAGGTTTTCTTCCGATAGACGCTCTTTCGGATGTTACCGTCAGGTCTCCTGTTGAGAAGGACATCTCGGACTGGAAGCGTACTGGCCGACTCCATATCCATTGCTCTTGCCCAACCTGTACCTTAAAACAACCTTTTATCGATTTTCAATAGCTGTAGCCCGTTCCCATATAACTATAATGGCCTGTCAAGAAGTTATCGAAAGCTATTTATCGCTTATTACGCCACCCTCCAACAAAAAACCAAATCTAATCAGACGTTTGGTACAAAGTTCTAGAAAAATCCGTTCAACCGATAGTACCGAGGAGGGACTTAGGAAAATCCTGGGCTTACTTTGCGAAAATGGTTATCCTGACAGGTTCATTGCAAAGAACACTGCCGAGCGACCCGCAAAACTCACCAAACTGACCGCCGAAAGCAAGACTTTATTCCTCAAACTTCCTTTCCTAGGAGACACTGCGAGTGAACTCCCAAGAAAACGCTTTGATCAAGCTGTCTCAAGAACCCGACAAAAGTGGTAATGTTCTCACGAACTCACGATTTATATCTTGCAAATTCCTAGCGATAAAATCAGCAAGTGGAGCAGACCGTTGAATAATATAGAAATTCTGAAAGTTAAGTAACCTGACAAGAAAGCGCGACAGCAAAGCAGGCCAGCAAGGCGGGTTGTAGAAGTGTGTTGTTTTTCGTCACATTCAAACAAGCAATCCAGGAAAAGAAAACGAGACTCAATTGTCAAAGGTTAATTAGTCCGGTGCCTCTCCACAAATTTCCCCAGCAGCAAGGTTTAGCATATCATTCTCTACTAACCCTGTTTTACGCGTGGAAGGCAAGTATAGGCTGCAACCTGATGTACATCTACTCATTCACTTACTGCCGTAGAGCAGGTTTTAGTTTAGGTTTCAGTTTATTTGAGAGAAATATAGGCGTTGAACCTTTTAACTCTCTATCTCTTACAACAAAGCGAACTATATCAAAAATTTGAAAATGGAAACAGCAAAAAACCTTCAGAGTTTCTTCAGATTGGCAACGTTTTCGAAACCAGACAGATAAACGAATTGCTCCAAATAGTAAAAACATTAACGTTAATAAATTTGCTGTACAGTAGTCTGTCTATGGATAATTGATGCCATCTCAGTTTCGAAAGGAGACGAATTAAATGCCAACGCTCACCTTCAACAGGCATGGGACAAGAATGAAAAACAAGCGATACTGAAATAAAGGCAGTAGTATAATATATTAATAAACAGTTCTACCGACATGCTAGACGATGTCGGTGACGTTTTATGTAACACTGGTATAACTTGCGCTTCGAAGCCTCAATGGAGGTGGGCATGACGACATCTAAAGACAGAGCATCCCAAGCCTCAATTACTCTGCTTGAAAAAAAGAACTTCTGAATGTCCTGCTTGGCGCCAGTCACACGTAATTTAAGTGGATGACCTCGGAGGTTCGTTGTGGTTGCTCACTCAAGCAAATCAGCAGTTAAGAGACAGCAGTCCTGGCTGTTTGTAAAAGGTCGCCTCTTAACTGTCTGTAACTCGGTGGAAAAAGCCCGAGATTGGACAGTCGTGTTTTATAGGGTAGCGAGCCCTGTCCACTTATAAGTTTGGTTGCCCGCCTTTGGACTTTCTTAAGGATGCTGATATCCTTAGAGGTCCAGGGTTTCCACGCCTGAACAGCGAACTCTAGCTGTGGCCGTACAGATGTCCAAAAGACTTTAACGAAGCAGTCCCCACTGAAGGTAGAAAAATTTCTCTTGACCAGATGAAGGAGTGACATCGCGGACTTGGATACCTTGGAGCAGTCGAGCGACGGTCTTAGAGAAGCCCTTACCCACACACTCAAGTCTTTCTGGGCGTCAACTTCCTGCAATGGTATGCCATTTAGGTGGAAAACCCTCCGGCTCAGAGATCGGTTCCTGCCGACCCGCAACACATCGCACTTAGTCACATTAAACGGCAAAAGCCTGTCCTGTGACCATTTCTCGAGTCGGATCAGGTCTGCCTGCAGGCGCTCTTCGCCAACTTCAGTTCGGATGACGCTCCAAAGTTTAATATCATCAACGAACATGGCGACATCGCAATTCAGTTCAAAGACGCAGTCGTTGACGTACATAATGAATAGGGCAGGACCAAGAGCGGAGCTTTGAGGAATACCGCATTCAACCGCTACCTCCGCTGACTGCCTGTCACCGACGCATTTTAAAAAGACAACGAGAACCCCTCCACGCATGGCTGACAAAAGGTAGCACTAGGAGAATAGACAGGTCCATCCTTGTGCATACAGTGAATTCAGGGCATCGTGTGGACCCCGCTGAATCATTTCGTGTGATTCATTACGTCCCCTTGAGCTACCCTAAACTACTGTGCCAGCGCCTGTTAGCAACAGCAGAAGCGGCCGCCATCAGGTTACGAAAACCGACCCAATGCGCCTAGAAGAACCTCGTTCAGGCTCCGCGCGTATCGCGGTCAAAGGTTGAGTAACCACATACAGCTTACTCTGCCCTTCCGCTCTTGCCTAGCCTGTAATTTAAAACCAACTTTTATCGATTATTTTTTATTACAATGCCCCTTTCCTATATAACTGTACGCGTCTGAACAGAAGTTTTCGGCAGCAACGTTTGAATGACGAAATTTATTTATTTTTGGGTAACACATCACTAAATCAAATGCGAACGAGAGAGAGAGAGAGCGCAACTGGAATTAATGCTAGAAATTCCGATCGCGTTCTACGTATAGGTATAAAAGTTCTTGGAAGGACAGAGAAGAGCACAATTCGGCACAAGTGTTCTTTGAGTTATGTACATGAATTCCCTATCCTTGTTGTAAGTCACTAACCAGTGTTGTAGCACACCAGAACGACAATTGTCCAAAATTATTATTCAGAATAGCGCAGCGTATTCACATTCAGGTCACAATTTACGAAATGAAATTTTTACGAAACAAGTATCACAGAAAGCACAATTAGAGTTGTCAAAATTCTATGGTCAACAATACAGCGATTCCCAAATCAGAAGACGGATTGGTCGGGTTGGACAACCATTATTCCCGAAGATGTGCGCACAAAAAGGCCCTGCAAACAGTCGCCGCGAGCGTGCTCGCCAAGCCAGTTATGCCGTCCGTGTCCGCCGTTGAGGGGCTTAGACCCTGCGCGTGTATGCCTTTCGTTCTGTCAGTGTACGCCAGCCAATCAGAGTAGGGACAACGTTAATTGGCTTCGAGCAGCCGCGAGGCTAGTGACAAGCCTAGCGCATCCCATCAACAGATCGACAGGGAGTGTGAGACGGTCAGGAAGGCGGCGTGACGAAGCGTCGGAGGCGCGGACTGTCACGGAGTAAACGCTCGTAATTTCGATCGCGTAGCACACAACTGAGCAACTGTTAGTTGCTTTTTGTACAGCAATCCATCATCCTTGGGGTACGTTTTGGTAAGATGTGGTTTGGTAGCTCCACTTTATGGACACAATACTGTTGGGGTTGGGGTTAATGGTTAGGGTTAGGGGGTATGGTTCGGGGTGATGGTTAGGGGTGAGGGGTTATGATTGGGGGTTAGGTTTAGGGGTTAGGGTTTATGGCACAACCGCGCAATTCCAACAGCCTTTCATTTGCATACAACTACTTGACCTCGTATCCTGTGCGTTCCCCGGCTCCAAATGTAAAAAACCCTATTGCCACCGGTCCCGTATTAGAGGTGATTGGGGTTTGTTTACTTCAGGTGGGGCTTCCAAACCGCATCTGACCTAAGCTTTTAACCAGTGTTTTTACACACACCAGTGCTAAAATACCAGAGCTGTAAAACATGATAAAGAAGGGCGATATTTACCTTATAGAAACATGATATCCAGTTGCTTTGTGCCTGAAATGATCATGGAGTAAGTGGCGCATAACAGTGCAGTAATGGGGAGATGTACCGGCTTGCTGGAAACACATCGCAAAAGCATGTGGTTATTTGGACACTTTTGGCAGGAAATCACTATTGAGTATGGCCACATAACTGTTGCCTGTCACGATTCCCTCAGAGGAGAACGGCCAGATGAAACCTAAAGCCCAAGTCCTAATTCAGCGGTTACGCCGATGACGTTGACAGTTTTCTCCAGAATTAGATGAGTAATTTCAATCCCCTAATATTCAGAATTGTGTATTTTGCCTGATTATTCAACTTGGACGTTTTGATCACCCCCAATAATTTGTTTCTGGAAACGTGACAATAAAACATGTTCTCCAGTTGTCGGTCATTGGCGTCTCGTCTCAACCTTCCTTGGGCACATTTTTTTCTTGAAAACAGAAGCAAAACGGCGAATCCCTAACGGGCAAGTCAGTCACATCGATACAAGTAAGATGTGTTCACGCAAACCAATTCGACAAAACATGGTTGCCTATCGGGCAATCGGTTGTCTGATCGTCTGAACGGATGTTATTTGAATTAAGAATATGCGTGCGTTGAATGCCCGTTTAGCAAAGTCTCACCTTGAATTTTCATTCTCTGCTGAAAGCGAACCGCCTTCTCAATGTATGACGTACAATGCATGACCGATCTCATGAAATGTTGGCCAAAATACTGGAATGCATTTCCGATATAGAAGGATTACTTAAGTGATTATCATGCAGCATAAACCTACAACTTTTTGGACTCTTTAGAATGTCAGCTTTTGAATGTACTTCCTTTGTCACCTCCTGCGGGAACCGTACTCTGTACAAAATAACTACTTAACTAGCATGCATTTTTCCTATTTATTTTCGATGGTCTTATAAATTCAGATGTATTTTATGGAGAACATGCACAAAAATATGCTTTCTTTTGCTCATTTGGTAGAAAATTACATGTTCTTTATGTTGTATGCCCGAAGAAAGTGCACATTTTGGTTTTGAACGAGTTTCTAATAATGAGATTTTTCAGACCGTGTGATGTTCATGCATGCAAGACCGTTTGCTAATGTAACTGATAAAATGTACAACAAAATCCGATCCAGTGTAAAATGTCATAAATTCTATAGGATATCTTCTTAAAGGCATATATAAGTGTATGATTTTCCTAAATACACACTTGTTTTGGGCATAAAATATGAATGCAATGTGATTTCTAAGCGCCTAGACAGGCTTTAAGCGACAAAGCTTTCGAAAACAAACTGAGGTGGAAACCGGATTCAACGAATTCTTTGCATAAAAACAAACAGACTTTTGTGGACGGGAGATAAATGATCCTGTTCATCGATGGCAGAGATGCATAAGTGTTTAATCGTCATACTTTGACTAATTTCAACATACAGTTAGTGACCTAACTCATAAAATGTGTCGACATTTACGAATGATCGCCAAGCACTCGCAAACTGACACCATTTCATGAATCCAATGTCTATCTTAATGAAGCACAAGTTTAAGAGAATTAAAAGGCAATGTTGCGTTGCTTAGATATACCGTTTTTTTAGAAAAGCGCAATATCCCGAAAACGCCAAAATTGCCGTAATTTATTAAACTTCATTTTTAGATGTATAGAATGTATTTTCATACCAAAAACGCAATAAATGTGAAAGTAAAAATAAAATAACTAAGGCTGAAATACAGAAGACGTGATCTTATCCTGGCATCCAATCTGTTGTTACAGGGGCAGGACGTTTAGCAATTGCATTTCAGTCTTCTGAGCTGCTTCTTGTTACGCTCGTCTTCTCTATCGGTTTTTCCAATGATTTTACTTTGTTTTTTGATCACGATTTTTTGAGGACATTTGTCTCCAGAGCAAATACAGCGGATATTTCAAAATATAAGCCACCTTCAGGTCCGTCTAAAAGTACCCACCGAGGACCTCGGTGAGACCGGCGCTACAGCAGGTTATTTGACTGTTGTGATTGGGGTTTTTCTCGGCCATTCAGGTTTCAACCTCATGCCATTCGAAGAAGATCTTGATGTAGAGAAGGCTCTGCGCTTATTAGTCGGTCGACTCAGGCCAACTAACAGTTGGCGACCAAACTCATGAAATGTGTCCAAATTTACGAACGACTGCCCATCACTTGCAAACCGACATCATTTCATGAGTACAATGTCTATATTAATTATGTACGAGTTCAGGAGAATTAAAAAAACTAAAGAAATATTAAAGGTGGTGTTGCGTTTTTTAAAAATTCCAAATTTTTTTAAAAAAGAGCAATATCCCGAAAACGTCAGAAATGGCTCTTACTTAGTAAACTTTGTTTTTAGATGTATAAAATGTATTCCCATACCAAACACGTAGTAAGTATGAAAGTATAAATAAAATAACGTCCAAAAATAGTGTTTCAGTGAAGTTGACATCTAAATATCGTTTAATAATTAGTGTAACTTCATATATGACGGTTTGTCAACTGCCTACATTCTGAATGTGGATTCCAAAACAGTTTTCCAGGGATTCGTTTGAACAAAGGTTTTCATAAGGTGACGTGCTGTCAGGCCGATCAGTGCCTAATAAATTTAAATAAAGCTGACAGGCGTGATCGTAAGTATACCATTTTTTGTTTATATAAACACTTTTCTTCCGTTAAACTAATTTGCACTTTTCGTTCGTTTTGAGTTACGTTGAGTTCCATATCCGCCTAGAAATATTGCTGAATACTTCGAGGTTTTCAGTGTTTTCGCCCAATCGTCCATAAAGACAGATTCTGAATTACCTGTCCGGTAATTACTTATTATAAAGGATTATTCTTGAAGGCATTTGCCGAATTTACGAGTATCCGGACGCTCCTTTTTACGAAGATGATCGTTTAAGTCACATGAGAAGACTCATTCAAGCATAAGACTTCATTTTCGAAATAGTTGGCTGTCCACAAGGAAAGTCAACAACAGGTTGCTTCAGATCAATGAGTTATTTATTTAGAGAGTGCTTTGTTACTGCACTCCGTTGACGGGTCTCCGTGTACTTTGCATTTTTGCACGGTGAGGCCATATAAAAATTTGACACTTTTGGCCGTTTCTTTCGCGTTTCTTAAAATTACTAATATTTTTATACCTTGAACGTAATTACGTGCCTTCCTATATACATTTAGGCCATTTTAACTGTTTTGTTTGCTTTGAGACTCCGTTCTTCGATTATGAATGCAAAGCAGAGCGCCCATAGAACACTGATACTTCTCCGAAACTGTTAATGTTTTGCTCGTTCTATGTCTGAATGAGCTGTGCAAAGATGCTTAACTACCCGACAAGTGGTGTTTCATTCGTTTGGAGCTGGAAATGACCATTCCAGGGTGGGCATTTATGTGACATCAGGTAGAATTTTCAAGCGCCAAAACAATTTCAGCCCATTTAATCAAAAGGAATCCCTATCTGCGTTATTACTGCACTTCAGGGCAGTAATTCAACATTTAGGTATTCAAAACACCTCTGGTTTCCTTAAAATAACCTTTGTGTTAGCAGGTCGATTACCACGGTAAACATCGAGCCTAAAATAAAATTTGAATTTCGGCTAAATCTGGTTGTTTAAACTTTCGCGCGTAACGTATTATCCTTTCAATGGAAAAGTCGCTCAGATGCGTAACCGGGGTCTAGGGCATGTATTAGCAAAGGAAATTGTACGAATATATTTTAACGTCCATCATTGCTAAAATTTTCTGATATTTTACTTAATATAGTTACGTAAACAAAATTTCTACACAAGAAAAGGACATTTCATTGAAAGATGTGAATGGGCGAACAAAATGCGCAACGTTAAAGATGTCCAGAAATTCTTGCATTAGTTTCCGTTATCAGATTTCATGACATAGTTCACGTACTGTATGTCGGAAATTTGACACCCAAATGCCATCGAAACAGATCTCATTGATTACTTCTCGCAATCCGGCCTTGCCAAGGACGCTCGGGTTGTAATTTAATAATTTCGCGGACTGGTACCTAGGATACGGATTTATCACCTTCGCCGACGGGAAGGCCATGAAGGCTGGTGTTTTGAAGTTCTCCCACTTTCTCTATAGCTGCCGTCTAACAGTACATCTGGGACTGTACTTTGATGAATCTTTTGACTTCACCATGCAATCGTAAGCCTAGTTGATTCCTTACACAACCTGCTCGTTGGCCTAAATATTTTGTGTTCATTCTTTACAGTTCAACGTAGTTTTTCACTTTTTGAGACGTTTTTTTACTAAGTTTGAACAATTGCATTCGCCTTTAGCACGTCTGTAATCTATCTGCGCCGGAGGTACACTCAACTGCGTTTTGCCAGCTTAGCGGTATTGTGTAAGTTTTACTATCATACAGATTACTTTTGCAAGTGTGGAAGCGGTGATTGCGGTATCATCATCAAAATAAGTCTTTTTTCAAGCATCTGCTCTTTTAACGCACTTCCGCATTGACATATGAGGCTAAAAACGGTGATATCTTAACTACTGTAAACCAATGGCCGTTTCTCTCGTTCTTATAAAACTGTTTCGTCGGCTAGAACTCTACGATACAAGATTGAAACGACAAAATATGCGTTTAAGGGCAGTGACTGATAAAGATCAGACGTATATCTTAGCCAGTCCTGCCTAATTCGGTCTCAAGCTTCACATAAACTTGGCAACTTAGCTGAAGGGGCGAAAAAATATACGTGTGTTGAGTATGTCAGTATGTCTTGTCAGTTTCCAGGACTTATGACAGTTTTTGATGATGTTTTAAAAGTACAATCGGTTTTTCTTGCCATTATTAGCTCTTTTAATACCAAGAAACGTAAATTCATCCAATATCATGAAGCATCCTTGCCAAAGCCAACAATCAGGCATGCTATCAGGTCACATTCTTTGCGTTATTTTAGGAGTTGTATATGACATCTTCATCGCAACGAAGAACAGTGCATTATATTCTTCTGGGAAATTGTATTCGGTGCGTGGTTTTAAAATCCTGAATGTAAGTGTAGAGGCTGGTTGGGTTCAGAATTATTTGCCCGTCAAAAATGTTTATAAATAGAACAATACTGTCTCTCTCTCTTCAAGTAAAAAAAATCGAAGAACACGTGATTTGCTACCATATAAACGAAGGGAAAAATACATGGTCCATGTTGTCTATAATATTACAGTTAGTGACCTACCTCATGTAATGTGTCGAAATTCACAAAAGATTGTCAATCCCTAGCAAACCGACACAATTTGATGGGTCAAATGTCTATGTAATTAAGTACAAGTTTAAAGGAATAAAAAACATAAAAGAAATACTATAGGCATTGTTGTATCGTTTAGAAATGTCGATATTTTTTGAAAAATGCAATATCCCGAAAACATTGGAAATGGCTTTTATTAAACAACTTTCGTTCTTTGATGTATTGAATGCATTTTCATACCAAAAACGTAGTAAATATTGAAGTAGACATAAAAAACGTTTAATAACAGTGTTTAAGTCAAGTTTAAATCTAAATATCGTTTAATAAATAATGTGATTTCAAATATGACGGTTTGTCAACTGCCTATATTCTGGGTGTAGGTCCCAAAGCAGTTTTCCAGTGTTTTGTAATTTCCGTGATAAATTGGGGTAAAATGAGAGGAAATTCAACAAGAGAAGCTGAAATTTGCTTGATTTCGCCGATGGGGACGTCGAAGGAACAAAAAATTTCATAAGGTGACATGCCACAAGTCAGGTCAGTGCCTAATAAATTTAACTAGAATTGACAGGCCTGATCGTAAACATACAATTTTATGTTTATTGAGGCAAATTCTTCTTCCTTTTCATTAATTCACACTTTTGCTTCATTTAAGATTGCGCTGATTTTCAGACCGGCCTCGAAATATTGCTGAATACTTCATGATTTTTAGTGTTTTCAGTCGACCGTCCATACATACAGAGTCTGAATTAAGCATCTGTTAAGAACCTTAAAATAAGACTATTTTTAAAGGCATTTAACAAATTACCGAGTGTTCGAATGTTCCTTTTCCCGAAGATGATTGTTTGGGTCACATGTGAAGGCCTATTCAAACATTAAACTTCATTTTCAAGAAGGGTGGCTGTCCACAACGAAAGTCAGCAGCGAATATATTTTAAATCAATAAAAAAAATTTACTTAGTAAGTTATCTAGTTAAGAAGTGCTCGCTTTTAGACTCCGTTCTTTGATTATGAATGCACGGCAGAGCGTCCATATTCATATTGATATTTTGATGAAACTATTAATGTTCTGCTCGTTCTATTTCTGAATGAGATATGCGCTGGAGCTAACATAAACGACAAGTAGTGTTTCATATGGTTAAAGCAGGAAATGACCATTCCGTGGTGTTCATCTATGTGAGATCAGGTAGAATTTTCCAAATGGCAAAATAATTTCAGCCCACTTAAACGAAGGAATACCTGTCTGCGTTTTTACTGCTGTTTTGAACACCATATCGTACAGATCTGCTAATTTGACACTAAGAAATTTTTAAGACCTCTGGTTTCCTTAAAATGACCTTTGTGCAAGCAGGGTGATCAACATGGTTATTATGGGACTTATAATAAAATTTCAAGTTCGGCTAAATTTGTTTATTAAAACTCTTGCAGTTAAATTACTATCCGTTCAGTGACGAAGTCGCCCAGATTCGTAACCGGAGTCTAGGACATGTATTAGCCTAGGTAATTGAACGAATATATTCCATAGACCATTTTTGCTAAAATTTCCTGGTATTTTTTTGATACAATTACCTTAACACAATTTCTGAACAAGAAAAGTACATTTCGTTGAAGGATGTGGGTGAGCGAGCAAAATGCACAACGTTTAAATTGTCCAGAAACTCTCCCATCAGATTCCGATATGAGATTGCATGAGATAGGTCACGTATTGTATAATTGAATTTGTAAGAGTTTTGAAAATTTATGTACAAATACCCTATTTAAACAGTTAATTCTACATAATGTGGTTTTCGCTTCGTCCGGAGCAAGGTTCATTCTAAAGCCAGCGGCATAATGGGACTGAAATATTTTGTAGTCATGTTGCAGTAGAATTAGTACTTCAATCTACATGGTTAGTCGCTTTTAATCGAAAACGTATCTCCCTAACTGAGAACTTTTAATTATTTTATTTTTTAGAGCGTGAAATGTTCAATTATACTGCATCACAGCAGCAAGTTGACTGGTACTTCTTATAAATCTGACAACTTGTTCCACAAACATTACAGAATTTAGAAGCCCTAAACGTCATCTCTTTCAAAGTACACAGAAATGTTTGATTTCTCCTGGATGAGAAGCATATAGCTTTTTTCGGAAAGCTTGAATGTAAATGCAACGGGAATTTCAGTTTTAGAATAATTGTAGTCATGCAGACCGGAGGCGGGAAAGGCGTAGGTGGCTGGCACGGCCGAAACCGCACCTAGGCGTACTACCACATCCTCAACAAGTAATTGGCAGGAATTTTAGCAAACGACTGCCAAGCGGCGGATCACAGGCGATTTTCGCGTGTAGAATGGCTTCTTGAACCTGTGTCAGAGACAAAAAAATATTCGTTCACAGTCAACTGCGTTCCAGAGACCAACTTCTTGCGAGATAATCAGCACTGAGATCTTTAGTCCTTTACTTTCCCTCTCGAAATACCCTAAAGGGTTATGTGGTTTAGAATGTGAGCCATAACAGAAGCTACTTTGTATCCCTGTTCTAAGCGGCAATGCCACGGACTATCGCACGTTGTATGAATGTGAGCACGTCTCCCGTGGTTTCACCAGAAACCGCCACTTGGCCTTTATAAAGATATCGTTTAAGAGAATTAAAAGAAAAAATGGGAAAAATTATTGCGTCTATTGCAGAGGAACCAAACTCAGCAGAGATAATGTGTGGATTTGCAATATAGATAGGAGGGAACTCAGGAATCATTGCCGAAATTCTTGCATATTTTTCATTAAAAGATGAAGCGTATCGCATGTATCGCGGCGCAGCTTCTATTGCTCGTCATATTTACCTACAGTGGGTGACCGATCTCATGAAATGTTGGCTGAAATTCTGAAATGCGCTTACGACTAGGGAGGATTACTTAGGCGCGGTTGTAGTATTGATTATCTCGCGGCATAATCTAATTATATTTTTGACTTGGCAGGACGTCAGCTTTTGAATACATTGCTTTTAATTTCCGTGGAAAAAAGTAACTATTTAAGTAGCATATTTTTTTCCCATTGAGTTTGGATAGTCTTGCTAATTTAAACATATTTCGTAGAAACCACGAACAAAGATAGGCTTTCTTTCAGTCGCTTGATAGAAAATCACGTCACCTTAATATTTTATACTCGAAAGGGGAGTATAATTTTGTTTTAAACAGGTTTACTAATAGCCGAATTATTTGGAGCCTGATGAGTCGTCGTACTGGCGTTTAGTGATTTCAGTCTACAAGGTGCCTGCGTTAAGCGTAAAGAAAATCACATATTCTTCTAGGCATTTTAGAAGATACTATATAAAGTCCATAAAATTTTGCAATGGATGCGGACTATGCGGTACAATTCATGAGGAGCAGTGTTAAACGGACGGGTACGATGCTATATGAATGGGCTTTTTGCTTTTAATTAGAATTTTTTAAAACCTATTTATACTCTCTCTTCGAGTATAAAATATAAAGGTCACGTGATTCTATGTCAAACGACTGAAAGAAAGCCTATCTTTATTCATGATTTCCACAAAAAAATGCCTGAACTTGCAAAACCACCGACAATCAATGGGAGAAATGCATACTACTTAAGTAGACATTTTTTTTCGGTTGCGGTTCCAACTGGAGATCGAAAAGCAGTGCATTCTAAAGCTGGCATTATGCCAATTTCGAAAAGCTATTGGAGTATTCCGCAAAGTCATTAGTTTTATGACCGCGCCTTAGTAATCCTACCTAATCGAAAACGCTTTTCAGAATTTCAGTCAACATTTCATGAGGTCGGTCACTTACTGTACGTTCCTTCGTTTGGATGCCAACTAGAGTAATCAAATTAAATATGACTCTTTTTAACAATCTATAAAATTAAACTTAATAAATTTCAAGAAATATTTCTGCCATCTTACAGTTGGCCTACATGGAATATGGAGCAGAAGGCGAGCTCGAACAGAATTTATATTGGATTCATGCCTGAATCAGTAAATATGTGCGATCTCTATGAGTACTTCTCAAACTTCGGCAATGTCAAGGAGATTCGCTTGATGAAAGGATGTCAAGTTCCCGGCCGTGCTTTCGTCGTTTTCCGTGATTCGAACTCAGCAGACAGTGTGCTTAGATATCGACCGCATACGATAAACGAAACACAAATAACTGTGGCTGACACCTGGAACGCCTTGTCTGCACACGCTGGGTAAGCATTTGCCCGTCTGAAAGGCGGATATTTATCTTTTTGAATATAACCCGTCCCGTTAAAACGTGAAAACAACCGCAGAAGGTAAATATGTCCTCCAGTACGTGAAGGAGTTCTTTGAGAAATATGACTCACACATCCAATTTTTTGATTCTCAGGGATTTTTTGAAGTGAGGAAACAAGCACCGCAGATGTGCACTTGTCAGCATAGGAATCAGTTCTCATATGTTTCAGTGACGTTTCAGGAACTCTTCATGTTAAACTGCACTCCCTTGATTGCTGCACAAATTACACATGCTAAATATTACCGTTCTTGGCATCGCCTCGCCTTTGAAAAGACTACCAAATTTTGACTAAACTAAATAAGCCTTCGTCAGGTTTTCTGCAGTCGGAATTTCAAGTAATCATTGAAAATTTAGGCAGTCTGAACAGAAGTAGAAACGACGATTAGGAGCACATTTTGCATTGTAATACGCATTTTTACGCCTAATTCGTGCTGTTGGCATTTAGGTCATTGCGGGGAAGTATATTTAGATGCCGTGCCGCGTCTGTTGATTACAACCTCAGATCTTTCTTCGGATACATTTAAGTAGCAGCTAGCTGTTCGTGCTTTTGTATGGCGGCCATGAAAATGAACATTAAAGAGAGACAGAGAAAGAAAAATAAATCTGCTTCATCCTAAAAATGCAGATTCAAAACCTGCCTCGTTAAGTATCCGAGGAAATTAATGCGCGAACTTTGAGTAAATCTCTCAAAACAGACCTTTCAGACACGGTCCGAAATTCGACATAAATATTTGAGCTGAAATCCATCAGCCACTGCGGAATAACTGCGTAATATTCACAAACCGCCAACAGGCAGCCAATGTCGGCAGTTATTCAATGATAATACTAATTTACACATCAAAACCAATAAAATTCTATAAAAGACAGCAAAAGGATATTTCATTACATACCGCAGTAACGTCGGCACGTAGACAAAAGTAGACAGTACTAACGCTCACAACGAGAGGAACGCAGCTCACATGGGGGATAAGTGCTCCAAAGTGACACACTTAAACAATTATGCGCATTATATCAAGATCGTCCAGACATGTCAAAACTACAACTTCCAAATTTTAAAAGTACTTTTTGCAATTAACAAAGCATATTTTAACCAAAAATGCGTGTTCATTCACGAAGTAATGCCTGTTCATCATGCGATAACCTCGAAAAAACCATGAGGGGCTGGCACCTTCATAGCCCCTTCTTGGTCCCCTTACAAGAGAGGGCCGAGTGCTGGCAAGGATAGTATATAATTGTGTAATCATTTTACCGTACTAACAACACAGGTATAAGCTAAAAGCCCAAACACGTGTGTTTCGCCGATCTTGTGCCGTTGCCTGACGCAGCTGCCAAGGGTTCAGCTCGTTAGGAATATTACGCGGTTATTCCGCAGTAGCTAATGGATTTCGGCTCAAATGTTCATATCCAATCGCGAAGCATGCCTGAAAATGCCTATTCTGAGGGATTCACTCCAATTTCGCGCATTTGTTTCCTCGGAAATTAAACGAGGCAAGGGGAAACTGGAGTGCATATGTACCAGAAAACCCACGGGAAAGCTGGAGGACCCACTGATGAGCCGCACCCCTGCAGCTGCATCAGGCAGCGGCATAAGATCGGCGAAGAATGCGTGTCTGGGCTTTTAACTAATACCTGTGTTATTAGAACGGCATTATGATTACAAGATTAAAGATTCAAAAATTTTTAGAAAAAAGACTTCATCCACTCTAGAAATAACATACATTATCAAATTAATTGAAAGCCAAAAGGAGGGAATGACAGAAGTTTTAATGCGTTTTCCAAGTGACATATCAAAAGAAGATTAGGTCTTCACCGGGAGCGGTTTATTGGATGTTTGACGTCCAAAGTAGTTGGTTCGTCTACCCATCTTCAGAGAGCGGGGGCACTTGCGCACAGCTATCCTTATATGGCGCACTTTGTTCAGTGCGTAGCCCACCATTTGCCCCTATCACTTGCCGGCGGATTGTTGAGTCAGGCCTGTGGGCAACACCAATTCCGAGTGGCGCGAGGGATCTAGCCACGGGTTCGGAGACCCTTTAAACGTACGGAATGCTCCGCCACGATACTGGCTGACTGCGCTCTTCTTTGGCTGCCTTCAGCTCCGGTTTATGAATGTCCGCGAATAGCCGTTGGCTCAGTAGAGTTCTTGGATGAGCTTCCTTTCGTCCGGTTTGTTGGCCGGCGTGCTGCAATGAGTTTGCACCCGTCGGTAGAGCGTGCGGACACAGTTTCGTTTGTGGAACTTCATAGCAGCATGCCAGTCGCCAAACCAGACTGGTTAGTTTTAGAGGTTAGTGTTACTGGTTAGGTTTAGGGGTTATGCTTTGGGGTTAGGGTATGGGACTAGCGTTTGGTGTTAGGACTCGTCGCCCGTACGCTCTCCGACCCCAACTCGTAAAACCCCTATTATCGCTGGTCCCGTATCATGTGCGGCTGGGTTTGTTTACCTCAGATGGGGCTACAGAGATGCATCTGACCTTTATACTCGAATGCTGGCTCACCAATCCAAATAATTTTTCCTGAGAAAATAACAATAAGGACACGTTTTTCAGTTTCCGTTCACTGATTATTGGCCTGTGCCGTTCCTGGACAAGTCTTAATAAAACTATATAACAGATATTGTTGGCATTAATCTCACTTGTTCTGCGCTCAGCATTATGTCGAGTGAATTGACCGTTCAACATAAAATTTGCCTTATAGGTCCAAGTGCGCCTTCTATGAGGAACTAAGAGTAAAAAAAAATTACTAATTTGGCGGTCAATGAGGCCTAGTCTTTACACTTCCTGGGGCAAGGCTCAGTCAAATCGACGCCCGTAAGATGTGTTTAGATCAACTGCTTCAACGAACAATGGTCGCCTGTTGAACAGTCGATCGGATAATCATCGAAATAGCTGCTATTAAGAATATGAGTATGCGTGCATTGACTGCCCGGCTATTTCTGGCTCACAACAGTGGGCAAACCACAGAGCGACCTGTCTTTTCTCAAAGTAGTTGCATCATCTATGACCACTTACCCCATTGTCCGATGTAGTTATTCAAACTGCATTCCTAGTCTTCTCCTCCCTACAGAGTTTCACACCCCGGAATCTCAGAGCGTAACAAGGCTGATCATTCTGCCACCCTCACTCAGACTAAAATGCCGACCAAGGTCGCTTCCAAACACACCTCTAATATGTTATCCATATATGTCGGCAATTTGACACCAGATACCACCGAAACCGACCTCATTGAATACTTCTCCGAATTTGGCCATGTCAAAGGAGCCAGGGTTGTAATTGATAGTTTCACGGGCCAGTGCCTGGGATACGGATTTGTCACCTTCGCTGACGGAGATGCTATTAAGAATGGTGTTCTGGATGTCCGCCCCTTTCTCAATGGTCGTCCTCTAACAGTACTTCCGGAACCGCCCACAGGTGACTCTCCTGCCTCCACTGTACAATCGTAAGTTCGACTGAATCGCTACCCACAGAGATCATCCACAATGGCAGATTGAATTCTACGTTTTATGTAGACCTTCAAAATAAGTTGTTTCTCGAAGGCTTTTACCGAGGTGGTGACTGTTTGAACATTCCTTTAGCAACGGTGGGTTGTGTTAACCCCTCTTTCTCAACTAAACTTAACTGTCTGAGTACTGTTTAAGGCAGGGGCTATGCACAGGTATTCCCAAAGAAATATATGGGTGGAGCGTAAGCGTTCGACAACAGAGACCGTCCAGGAATTCTGAGGAAGCTAAACGTTTCTGTTCTAACCAGAACAAGGTAAAACGAAGCGAGTCCAACGACCCCTGATTGAAAATGAGCTTCTTCCGGTCTAAAAAAGTTTAAAATTATAGGCGTTTTTGAAATCGTGACGTACTTAATCATCCAACAGCGCGTTAGCATTTGTAAAAAGTAAACAACGTAGTCTCCCTCTCTTGCAACACTTTATGGGTCTCGTGTAATATCTTTTCAAGAGCCATAGAAATGAATTATTTTTATAACACAGAAAGCACAAAGTTGCACCTAAGAAACATTTTGGGGTCCAAATCATGCAGAAAATGAAGCTTTTCAACGGAGAATGGTCTTTTATCTTTAAAAATACGTAATTTGCTATCGAGCAGGCGACAGAAACAAAATTTAATGTACGCTTTCTCTATGAAAAAAGGTCAATAGGAAAAATGTACACTAATTAAGTGGTATTTTTGCAAGTATGTAACTAAGACAAGCGGCCGGATGGGAAGTCACTTAAAAAGCGGCATTAGAGGCTGCGGAAAGTGAAGCATTTTAATTACGGCCTAAGGTTTACAAAACATATCTTATGCCTAGTTGATTAGTAACATAAGGAAAACCATTAACACTTGTCAAATTTCAGAAAAACAACAGAAATCTGCGCGGATTCATAGGATTAAAATATAATGCTACCACGGCTAATAAGCCAGGAATGGCCGGTAAAACCATTCTGTCTTATTACTGTTCGTAACAGGTGCTATTCACAGCTATTTTTAAAGAAATACATAGGTCAGACGTATGCGTTCGACAACAGAGACCGTCCAGGGATATTGAGTAAGTTAAGCGTTTCTGATCTAACCAGGGCAAAGTAATTCGAAGCACGTTCGGCGATCCTTGCCTGAAAAAGGAGATCCCTGGTCTAAGTACAGGTTAAAATTATAGGATTTTTTGAGATCATGAAATATTCAATCATACAACAGCGCGTCGGCATTTGAAAACAATGAAAAACAACCTAGTCTAAACCTACTGTAAAATTTTATGGCTTTCATGTGATATCTTCTCAAAAGCCTTTAGAAAGAAATTATTTTTCTAACACGAAAAGCATATAGTTTTTAGATTAGAAACCTGTCGGACTCCAAATTATTCGAAAAGTGAAGCTTTTTAACGACGAGTGCTCCACTGTCGTTACTAATACGAACTTCGCCATCGTACAGGCGACAAAACCAAAATTTAATGCATGTTTTCTCTGCAAAAAAGGTCAATAATAAAAATTTACACCAGTTAAGTAGTAATCTTTACGTGGGTGTAATTTATACAGGCGCCGTATAGGAGGTTATTTAAAAATCGGCATCGAAGGTAGCAGAAATTAGGGAATCACAGGAGGCAATAGTATTTTATACGTAGTTGTCCTAATAATAGATGATTTTCTCTCTAAAAAAATGTGCATACCTTCCGTTATTTATTAGATAGCTACTCGTGTCCCGTTATTTCTTTTAAAAAACCACATCCCATTGGACGTTGTAATTTTTCAAGTGATTATGATCATAACAAAAAAGCATAGGCGAAATTTGTTAATCACAAATTAATTTTGAAGTCTAAAGGGTCAATGCATCTCGACATTTTAATTACGGCCTAAGCTCTGCAGAACATCCCTTATGCCTAGTTAATTGGTCACATAAGGAAAACCTTTAACGCTTGTCCAATTTCAAGAAAAACAACAGCAACCTGCGAGAATTCATAAAATTAAAATATAATGCTGCAGTTGATGTGTTTTTTTATAAAAAGTTAATGGAAATTATAAAACGTGTTTTAGCTATTTAAAAATTATTCAAGTAGTCTTGTGTTATTGATATTCATGCAGCATCGTCGTTAGATATTTTAAGTACCCCATTAAGCATTTTTTACGAGATTTTTTTCTGGCTGCCTGTTCAAACCGTTCTCTGGAAAAAATGACCACTATGTACTTTTCCCATTAATTTTGAATATTCTTTCAAATTCTCATATATAACCCAGGAGACATAATGCAGAATAATATCCCTTCTATACACTATATCGGTGGATATCTGAGCCTGCTTTAATTATTTCATAAAAAAGAGTATTCCTAGGTCTAAAGAGTTTCGAATTACGCATCAGCTCATTTATAAACGTCTTTTATAAGGTAAATGACGTAGTCTCCATCAATTGCGAACTCCATTGGCCTTATGTGATATCTTCTTAAGAGTCTCTAGAAATGCATAGTTCTCCTTAAACAGGATCTATATAGCTTGTGGCCAAAAAATCTTAAATGCGAATGCAGTCGCAACTCCGATTTCAAATGGAACTTTATTTTAAGGTATAAAAATGGAAGAAGGCGTAGTTTGCTATTAAGGGGGTTTAAAAAGCGCATCTTATGCGTATCTTCTCCAAAGTATATTTTAATGCATTGGAAAGCAGAAACCAATAGAGATAATTTCATATCAATTAAGTGAGTATTTTTAAAAAAGTGCGATTCAGGCAGACGTGTAGCATCTTGGCCCAAATGATATATCCGAGTCTATGCTGAAATATTATT
This sequence comes from Spirometra erinaceieuropaei, assembly GCA_902702965.1. Classification (NCBI taxonomy): domain Eukaryota; kingdom Metazoa; phylum Platyhelminthes; class Cestoda; order Diphyllobothriidea; family Diphyllobothriidae; genus Spirometra; species Spirometra erinaceieuropaei. The sequence goes on along the minus strand of CACRXP010000248.1, from coordinate 450,083 downwards.
AATTGCACACATCTACTTAAGTATTTTTTCGAACAAAAGACATATTTCAGAATCTGAGTTCATTTTTTTATGAATGCAAATCTGCAGTGTTTGGAAACGGTACCGAAATAGCATATCCGGAGAACCAGCCCATCGTAATACAGGAGACCGATAAGAAGCGAAAGAAAACTGCAACACTTATGTCAGTCTACTATTATTTGCAGTAAAAAAATCACTTGGCAAAGGGGGTGTAATCAATTTATGAAAAATCAACACTAAATATCAGTTTATTGGCGACATTGCCCACGAGCGTTATCGTGAATTACATTAAATAAGCTAGTCGTCACAGAAGAACGAAAAAAAGCTGCGGCGTCATTAAAAAAGGCAGTCGATTAAAGCAGTCAAAGCGGACTTTTATACGGAATCTCTTGATTGTGAACAGTTGAACGACCTAGTACTGAAACGCTGGGAATTTTTCTCAAATATGCACCAACCCTGGTGTTTGGAGAAGTGTTCATCTGTCCATTCACAAATGCAACGTACTTCCACTTCCATACTCGGTGTTGAGACTTCGCCTAGGCATAGCAATTGGCCACGCGGGGAGCGCACAGGTGAACACTTTTCCAACACCAGGGTTGATGAGTCAGATGGTCGAGCAATCATCACACCAACATCCAACGCACGTGATGAAATTGCAGCAATTAATGACACGAACGTCGGCCATCAGGCAATTAGCGCACCAAGTGCGACTATCCCGGATAAAGGGGGGCTGTGAATGCTCATTGGTATGCGGTAGCATGGCGACTGGATCCTATAAATACTGCAGCCCCTTGTGCAAGAATCATTCGTATCTGCGGTTGTCTCTGATGATGAGTTCGATCAGGAGTCCGAAACTTCAGACTAATAAAGCTCTCGTCTCGGCGATCGTGTATCCTTCTTCAAGCACCTCTATCATTATATATTCCCGGCAGGACAACGGGCCCGTGACCCAGTGGTTAGGGGCGTTGGACTCATAACTAACATGTCGCGATTTCGAACATCGGACGTTTCTTAGGTTACTGGAGTAGGACAGTCGATTTAAGCGGTCAAAGCGGATGTTGATATGGAAACTCTTGATTGTTAAAATGCAAACGAACTACTCCTGACATGCTAGGAATTTTTCTCGAATTTGCACGTTCAACAAAAGCAACCGCCTCATGGCACTAAAGTACGGTTATACAAACGCAGTAAGCAATTGACAAGAAGAACCTCAGCACTCCACAATCAGAATGGTACTACCGAAAAAGACAAGAGAGACTGAAACGACCATTTCTGGCTTATTAGCCGTCGTCGACTAGTCATATCCAACCCCGAAGTGTGGAGCACCCTAGGCTTGAACTTGCAACCTGTCAGTTAGGCGTCCGACGCTTCTAACTACTGAGCCACAAAGAGACGAGTGCGTCCCTTGGAAACGATCGGTGAGCGCCCCTCTACCATTGTATGTTCCCGATCGCCACCAAGAGAAAAAAGGGCCCGTGGCCCAGTGGTTAGAGGCGTCGGACTTCTGATTAAAAGGTCGCGAGTCCGAGCCCCAGATGTTCCACACTTCGACGTTGGGTATGACTGGCTGACGACGGCTAATAAGCCAGAAATGGTTATTCCAGTCTCCCTTGTCTTTGTCGGTAATACCATTCTACCTATATCATGCACCGCTGTGCGGCTGCTGATTGGACTCGAGAAAGAAAGCGCTAAGGCACAACTATACGAGTGATTTCAGCAGAAAGGATCGGTGGGCGCCCCTCTACCAATGCACAACCAATATCCGGAGAGAACGGATAAAGGTTTGTCTACACCATTACTAGCTGCTTACCGAGAGGGATCTGCACCATGCCTTAGACACCGATCTTGCCAAGGGCACCAAAACATGCTGCGTTTGAGTTGGAAATGTGCAAATCTCAGTCAGTTGATGACCATATCTGCCGTCGATCTTAGCCAAATACCTTCTTGTACGTAGAGCGAACAGTCTGCTACATTTAACCGCAGCGTCTTCGGTAATTATTCATTAACTTATTGGAGTAGAACAGGCCATGTATTGATAGAATGAAGACACTTGTACATAACTGATGTGAGAGACAGTCACTTGTACTAAGTCGCCGGACACAAAGTGCAGATTTAGCAAAACTTTAACTTCAACGGGATAAGATTAATTAATAGAGGAACTGAGAAAGGTCCGTAGGCTACAGCAGTACACAAATCCTTCGCCGGGGTAGGTCATGCCCACGCAAATCAGATGCCAGGCAGCTGCTAATAATAGATAAATATATGCCCAAGGCATTGTGGATGCTTTCATTCATTCCCCAGCATCCTTCTCGTGTCCCTTTATATCTTGTGAAAGATGACGCCCTGTCGGACGTTTTAATTTATTAAGTGATCATGACCATGGCAAATAAGCATAAGTGAAATTTAGTAATGGGCTATTACTTCTGAATTCTGATGAACCAATGCCCTCCAAGATTTTAATTATGGCCTAAGGTTCACAGAACACACCTTACGCAGAGTTGAATATTAACATAAGGAAGGCATTGGTACTTGTCCAATTTCAAAAAACGAAAACAGTCTGCGCGGATTCATAGAATCAAAATACATTACTACAGTCGATGTGCTACCTCAGGAAATGTTAGCGAAAATTCAGAAACGTGTTTTCGATATTAGGAATGTATTCAAGTAGGCTTGTACTATCGATTTTCAGGCAGCATAGTCCTTAGACATTCTATTCACTGCAGTATACTGATATTTGTACGAGATTTATTCTGGCTGCCCGTTCAGACAACTCTCTGGAAAAAATGAACACTTGCTACCTTTTATTATAAGTTTTAAATATCTTTTTAAACTGTCATATATAGTTTACGAGAATGCCAGAAAAATACCACTTTTTTACTAAATCGGCTGCTTCCCGCTCATGCTTTAATTTTTGGCTTAATAGGGAATATTTTTTGGTCTATGGAGCCTTAAATTAGACGTCAGCATATTGTTTACGCTTTTCATAAAATAGACAGCGTAATACACATCAATTGCGAAATGTGGCATCTTTCTTAGAGCCTCTGGAAATTTATAATTTCCCTTGCGAAGAATTTACATAGTTTTCGGTTTAGAAAGCTTAAATTCAGATGTGATATGATTAATTGATAAAGAAATTGAGAAATTTCCGTGAGCTACAGCAGTCCAGAAATAATTATTTTAGCTCGAGCATTCGCAGGAGTAGATTATGCATGCGCATATGAGAAGCCAAGCAGCAGTTAACAGTGAAATAAATGTGAGACAGGAACTACGCGACAGTGACGATGAATGAGCTTTCATTATCCAAAGATGAACTCTAGTTCATATTCTAAAAACCATATTTTGTGCTCTTGAAAAAGATCTGTCTCTAAAAACCCGTTTGATGATTCATTCGGCTATAATCTACTTCAAAGATCTGCCCACCACGGTGTTTTTAGCCACAATCAGGAGAGGGATGTCGCACCTCAAACTACAGTCAAAAAACGAAGCAACTTCGATGTCATCTTCAGCAATCAAACCATATTTGTTGGTCAGTTGAGTCAAGAAACCATGGAAGGCGATCTTGAAGCCTACTTCTCCAAATTTGGCACAGTAATGAGGACAGAAATAATAATCGATAGGAATACAGGCTGGCCTCGGGGCTTCGGGTTCGTCACCTTCGCTGACGCAGGGACCATGAATGATGGCGTTCTGGATGCCTGTCACTTCCTCCATGGTCGTCGCCTCAACGTCAATCCGTCAATGCTCCGTAGTGATTATTTTTTCCGCAGGACCCAGCATCAAATCCAGTTGAGTTGTCTACCACAGTGCTCTAACTTTTGCTCTTCCTCTGCCTGTTATATACGAAATTTCCCCTCCCCGCCTCTAGGCAGTTTCCATTTTCTTTGCTCAGGCATTCATTGACTTGTAGTGATTCTGTTTGCTCTTGGCATATTTGGGCTCAAGTTTCGTCTAAGGCATGAAAACTGCAGGCTGGCAGAGCTTCAGCGTGAATTATAAAAACCTGCTTCTAAGGAATCTATTTTTCCGAAGCATTTCAAATACCTACCCGTCTATAGTTGGGGGAAGGCAGCATTGTTTACTAACTGCAGTCTGACTCTGCCTAATGGAATTCCACATCTATTCTTTCTACTATTAGATAACATTTTTCCTTAGATAAGTACATGTGCATTTTTCGTCTTCATCTGTCTAGGAAGGATTATAAATACTTCCCTCCTTCCCCACCTTTTTATACAAAAGGCAGATTGTGTCCAAATTTCAGCGGAATTAGCGTAAGATTAAAGTTAAAGTTGAAGCTAGAAGGCGAAAATTTGTACCCTCCAGCAATTTAGCGGAAAGTCCCCGTTTATAGGCGTCATCATCTGCGCATCTCCTGACCAGTTTTCATTTTCGTAAGAAACAGGGATTTCTTGGCGTTTTACTTTATCATATGTGTATAGTTCTTTGTTCTAGGCAGACCTAAAATCCTGTGATTAAAGGTTAATTGCGACTTTTGAAGTATTTCTAAATTTCAAAACCTTGACATGTATCATTTTTGCAACAAATCTTTATTGCTAGTTGGTTAAAAGGATAAGTGTGGGAAATAAATTAATGTCAAATTCCATAGAAAAAATGGAAACGTATGGGCTTAGTTGTAAAATTAACGTAGGGAACGAAGGAGGCCTGAATATTCCTCTGTAGGTAGGTCAATCTTTTTTTTGACGCCTTTCGCAATCGATTGTTTAAAAGATTGGCCGGTGAATATTCCTTACGTTATTGAAGTAGAGCAGTTCATATGGTAATCGAATGAGGACGCTTGTACATGACTGATGTGGGAAGTGATCGCTTGCCCTACATCGCCTGTCCCGTGTGTGGAACTGATAAGCGTTCCGTGGACTACAGAAGTCCTGACACCATTTTAGACCAAGCATCTGTCGGGCAGCTACGTAGGGTGAAAAGAAGCTCGAACGGAATCTTAGAAATGTGATGTAAAAGAGCAATGACTCTGAATGTACTTTAATAATCTGATGGTGAACTTAAGTTCATGGTCTGTAGACCGTATCGTCTGCTTTTGAAATGGGCCTGTCTGCATAAACCCGTCTACACAGATGCATACATTTATTTTTGATGTCTCTTGCTGCTTCGTATTTACTCTACAGATCTTCTCGCCGCGGTGTTTCTAACCGCAAAAAGATGAGAAAAGTCCCACCTCACACTGCAGCCAAAGGGAACAACGACGCTGCTGATATCACCTCCAGCAAACAAACCATACTTGTTTATCAGTTGAAACGAGAAACCACAAAAGCCGATCTCAAAGCCTACTTCTCCAAATTTGGCACAGTAAGGCGGGCTAAAATAATAACCGATAAGGATACAGGCGTGTCTCGGGGTTTCGGGTTCGTCACATTCGCTGACGCAGGGACTATGTATGATGGCGTTCTGGAGGCCTGTCACTTCCTCCATGGCTGTCGCCTCAAAGTCGATCCGGCAACGCACCGTGGTGAATTTCGTTCACGCAGGACCCAACTGCAAGTCCAGTTGATTTATTTACCAGAGTGCTCTGACTTTCGCTATTCCTCTACCCGTTATATACGATATTTCCCCTCCTCTCGTCTAAACAGTTCCTGTTTTGAAGAAGGAGACGCGATCGCTGGAACAAGAGCTTTATTAGCCTGACGTTTCGGATTCCTGTTTAAACCTTTCATCAGAGACAACATCCATCCATTTATCCATTGAGTTTTAGTTCTTCTATTTACTCTTGGCATGTTTGCACTCACGTTACAACCAAGGCATGGAAAACTATTTATTGGCAGATCAGTGACAAGCTGCACTGCCTTAGGGGTTAATTGCTGAGACAGAACTACAGCGTAGTCTATCCAAACCTGCCTCGAAGGAATCTTTTGTTCCGAGGCATTCCAAATGTCTACGCGAATCTCAGGTAGGTACTGCTAAAAAACTGCAGCCTGACTCTGTCTAATATTGGTTCAAATAATAGAGAAAATTGTCGCCAAATAAGTATATTGTCGTTTACCGTTTTTATCTAGCAAGACAGGGTTATAAATACCTCCTCCTCCTCCTTATCCTCCTCCTCCTCCTCCTCCTCCTCCTCCTCCTTCTCCTTCTCCTTCTCCTTCTTCTTATTTTTATACTACAGGCAGATTGTCGACGAATTTCGGCGCAACCAGCGTAAGATTTATACTTAGGTTTAAAGATAGGACGCTAAACTTTGTACCCTTTTGAAATTAAACGGAAAGTCACAGTTTCTAGGCGTTATCATCTGCGCATTTCCCGACCGGTTTTCATTCTTTAAGAAATAGAGATTTCGTGGCGTTGTGTGTTACCATTTTCACACCACTAGTAAGTTCTGAGCAGACCCAAAGTCTTGTAATTGAAGGCCACTACTAAAGTTCTAAATTTTCCTACTGGATCATTTTAACACTAAACCGTTATTGCAGGTAGGTTGAAAGAGGAAAAATATGGGCATATCTATAAAATGAACATAGCGAATTAAGTACGTAGGGGACTGAACATTCCTCTGTGGGTAAGTCAAATCTTATTTTGATACCTATCGCAAATCACTACCTTCCGCTTGGTCGTTTGTAAGACGGCTCCTAACTTCACCCGACCGCATGCATTCGGCGTTGAGTACTAGACAGAAGGACAGAGGCAGGACTAATGGAAAGCAGGCCAGATTGTGCACTTTTCGATTAGCGCTTGCAAACAAATGAACATCAAAAATGTCGTTTCATACACTTCCTGCTCCTCCATCTATCTTTAAAGAGCAATGGCGAGTGGCCCCACGAGACATAATACACCTTTTCTTTATCAGCCCAACGTTTCGGATTCTCACTTAGATCCATCATTAGAGACAGAGTCAGGTAAGGTTGCTGAATTACACTACCTTCCAATGGCGACCCCCAAAACTTCGTCCACCAGTGCCTGCGGAATCGAGGTAATAGAAGGATTCCATTAACCCCAAATATTGGCGAGTTCTGCCATATGTGAAAATTTCTTGAAAGTCGTCAGTAGTCCTTCTACGCACCTTGGACATGGGGTTGCACACAGACCGGAGGCAACTATAAGGCGCCAGATCATGAGACCGAAAGATCCACTGCCACGGGTAAACGTATGGAGTCGTTCACCGGGTCTTGTGTAGTTGTAGGCAAAGTGACTATGTCAAAGAAACCGGAAGACTACTCCGGACGCGGATAACCGAGCACGCGGTAGCAGTGAGGAGGAACGATGCCATCTTGCAGGTCGCGGCTTATTCAGAGGGACGCAACCACTCATTCCAGTTTGACATAACAACATTTCTTTCTACATACAGCAACCGCGTGAACTGTGAATTGTTCTAGTCATGGTTTTCCGGTCTCCAATCAATCAACAAGCGCAACGACCTCCCCGCCCAGTATTTGGCGCTGAGATTTTGCCTAGGTAAAAAAGTTAGCAGCGAAAAGAGCGTGGAGGTAACAAATTTGCCGTCGAACGATCTTCGGTTTGAATAAGATACTGGCAGTAACGTTGAGTGTTAGCTGGGGAAGCCCGAGAGGGATGAAGAAAGGGAAGTAGACGAGAATAAACACACCGGATGCAACAATATTTTTTCAGATCTCTCAATTATGTGATCAAAGTAGCCTGATGCACATTGTGCAAATAAGTGCAAAGCAAGAAACTATGCATAAGAACTACCCGCTTTTTTGTCTGCCTTGCGAAAAACTCAAAGTAGCACCACTGATATGCGTTTATACTTTTCTGTGCACACACGTTGCCAAACACCAAATTCTCAGTCAGGTTTGTGACAGGTGGCGAGAGTTGAGGTAGGTGAGAATAGTGGAAAAGTGAGGACTGAGAGTGCATGCCAACCAAGATCTAGAAAACTCTCAAAATTCGCGTACCATTAGAAGGACCGGGATGTTGGCTTCGTAGCTGTTAAGTAACGCGGCCTACTGTATCACTCTGCTCAAATACAAATGGCGTTCCGCACTCGGTTGTTATAAAGAAATGTCCGTCTGATGAGATACGATCGAGGCCACGCCCTCTTCGTATTGCATTTGGAGTAAGGGTAAGGGCGAGGGCTGGCATTCGTAGTAATATGGAAAGGGTGGTTTGGACTGAAATGTTGGTAAGATTATAGATGAAACTAGGCGGCAGTACTTGGTACGACCTTGGGGCTTAGCAAAAGCTCAACTTAAGTGCGAGGGAAATACTTGTAACCCCACACTTCTCTTGTTTGGTTTTCCAAGCAAGTCTGAAATCTTATAATTGCTGGTTACATGGCTGTTGAAAAATAACCGCGCTTTATCATTTTAATCATTGCATTGATCACTTTTGAAACGAATCATTATTCCAAGTGCATTGAAAGCTTTGGCCCAATTTTCGGGCATCCAACAAGCGGAGTATATGTAAAATAAAAATAAAAATGTAAAATATGTGAAAAATATGTAAAATATGTAAAATGAAATTAAATAAAAATATGATAGTCAGTAGGTATGTATATAAATATGTATATGCAAATATGTATGTAATATGTAATATATGTTATATGTAATATGTAAATATGTATATAATATGTAATATATGTAATATGCAATTTAATATGTAATATGTATGTAAATATGTATATATGTAACTAAAATATGTAAAATATGTAAAATACAATAAAATAAAAATAAAATAAAAATATAGTAGTCAGTAGGTAGACCAACCCCTCTTTTAATGCCTACCATAATTCGATGCTCTTCACTGAATTGTTTTAAATTTGAATGTGATTTTCAACCACACCTCACGGTGAGCACTGTGGTGAGGACAGGGTTCTAGGCAGGCCAGGGCTGGGAATGTGTATGAAAACGCTCATAGATGAGGAGAGGGTTCGTAAGGCGCCTACAAAGTAGAAAGTCTACCGTGTACGACGACGTATTTTTAGCCAATGTTGCAACAAACATCTACATTTACTCCTGCCTAGGGTGGTAAAGTTTTGAGGAACAATCTACCAGGAAATTTGTTGCGTCTGGCCGTTGTTCCCGAAAGCTAGATCAGAGCATTTTAGTACACCTATCACCGGAGGGTTGATCCGGTATTCACTGGGTCGTTGAGCGTGCTACCTCAGACGGTGACGGAAAAAAAAGTTGCCTCGATCGGGGTATTGACAAATACTGAGGACACAGGGGAAGTTTGGACGAAATCGCTAAGACATCTCGAATATTTAGAAGAAAAAGATCTGATCGCTGGAAGAAGCAGTTTATTAGCCTGATGTTTCGGATTGTCACTCAAAGCCATCGTTCAGAACTCTGACTGTCCGCAGGAAGTTTATAATCTGAACAGTCTCTGCAACGAAGTACCAATGCAGTTAACGCTTTTCTGGCAATCAGGATAGCCTAATGATCCTTCTTCAGACATAATGTTCGCTAGAAAAATCAGAATCAGGCCTCAAATTCAACAATAAAAAAGTTGATTCACAAGGCAGTTTGCCCCAGACTATGTAGCGTGCGCCTGCCTCTTGAAAAGGCCTACCTTTGACTTCTCTGATTCTTTGACCCAGATCCAAAAACGAAGTGACGCAGAAGTCGAACCCGAACAGAATTTTTATTGAAGCTCTGCCCCAAGCGGTAACCGAAAGTGATCTGCATGAGTACTTCTCCAAATTTGGCCTTGTAAAGGACGTCAGATTGGCGGAAAGGTTTAAACGACTCGATCGTGGTTTTGTTGTCTTCCGTGACCTTGAATCGGCAACGAAGGTGATTGAGTCCCAGCCACACGAATTAAATAAAATAAAAATTACAGTGTCTCGCACCGAGGAACCAAGATCTGCAGACACCGGGTAAGCATTTGATCTATAGATAAAAGGATTTTTAATGGGACGAGTGAGAGTTCATTGTTCTGTATATTAAGACTCATCCTCACTTGACAGCATGTACAGAATGAGTTCGACAACATCTGGGGCATAGTGCATAAGTTTTAAAGGTGCCTCGGAATGTCGTCCCATTAGAACTGATCACATTAACGAATCCTGTTGCAAACACACTTTGTCTCCAAAATAAGGCAACTCAAAAGTTATTTCCCAAAAGTCGATCAAAAAACATGGTAATTTTCCTGTTTTCTGTAATCAGATAGTTAACGGAACACCCCAAATTTAGGTATGAGAGGACGAATGCAAAAATTTTGTAGATTCGTAGTGCACATAAGGATATGAGAGGAGGGGGAGTTCATGAATGGAGAAGGGACGTCGTTTGCTGCGACGATTCTGGGCATGTTTGTTTTATCAGGTCCCACCGTCAGGGAAGGACACATTTTCTACGTACGTATGGAGAAACCGCCAGAAGACCTCCGCGCGCAGTGATTAAATGCAGCGGCGGGATGGTAGGAAGATAAACAGGATTGCCAGTTTTAACCGGATTTGTGGAAGTCTCTAGAAGCTCCGTAGCGTGCGAAGTGTGTTGGCCTGTTGCGGTACGCAATATGACGCGAAGGATTATTTCAAAGCGACGCATAAGTTCGGAGGCGAAGGACAACAAATAAGGTTTGAAAGTGGAGGCAAACCGAGTATGACCGGCGGCAAACGTTCTTCCCAGTGAATGTGCTTATCACAAGCTCAGAACGACATCTTGATAAGACGGTAGAAGTGTGTGACTAGACAGTTGTATGAGAGGTGGTATGTTAACGTAATTGTGCGGAAATTACTACGACAGTTTGTTAGGCCATATGACAGTCTACATTTACAATGGTGACCCTGAACATTGATTATTGTCCAGAGAACACATTAATTAACCATGCAATGATCAGGAATTCACTGCCAATATTAACCACAGTTCCATTTTGGATGAGGGTTTCGATTCGCCATAGTGCAAAATCGCCAGTCACTGCGACTTTGCGTATTGGTAAAGAGCCTAGAAGTTCTGTTATTTTTGAGAACAAACGTGTGTCAGGCCAAAGAAAGGTGAAAATAAGGGAACTGTTTACGCCAACCAATTTTGGCCTTTTATAGGGCCTCCCTTGATGGAGTCCATTTTCAAATGTGGATGTGTATGCTAGCTAGTGAAAACCTTTCCTGATGAGCTGCAGGGAGGTCCAAATGTAAGGATGACGGGCAACGGTATAGAGAAAGACCCCACTTCATTAACGCCAGTCTGTGGATCACGACACAGGAACTGTTATCTTCGCATCCATTGGCAGGCCTTTGCAGCACACTACATTGCCAATAACAATCAACTGCCATGGCTTCAAACCATCACTCGATCTCCTTCATATTTGAAGTTTACTTTTTGTTTATTTTTAATCACCGAGCTCATTTCCGTTGTCGTACGAAAGCGTAAGATGAGTTCTTCAGGAGAAATCTAAACAACTTCTGTGTTTTCCTGCCTTTCGTCAGCTTACTGTCTTGTGCGCTTTCCCACCCGTAAAACTCCCCTTATCACCACTTACGTATGTCTTCTCGAGATTAGGTTGACCAAAACTTGAGTGTCAGTGTGTTTTAAACTTCTTTTGCCTCCTGGATCATCCGGCTGGACAGTTGTTGGACTGCTTCTGCAGAAACGATGGATAAACAAAGCCAGCATGAACTTCCACTCTAGGAAGCTTGCTAATGGCCTAGCCATAGAATGGGGCAGTGGAGGATGGAGAGATGCTGGATCCGGCGTGGGATGGTTCCACCTGAAATGAACAGCAACTCAAATGCGGTGGATGACGGTCCGTTGACCGCCTAGCTGTCTGGGTAAAAAGCTTCTCACGTCGAGGCGGTTCATTGCATTTCCATCCGTCCAGGCGTTTATACACGCCCCAGCCTCCGCTACAGTGTGCATTGGTAGGCCTCATTAAACTGATTCTTATGGAGCAGTAGGCGCTGAACCTTTGTGCCCTCACGGGACTACTTGTGGTTTTGCCAGGGTGGGGGTCCAAGGATCGCAGTGCGACCGTTATAGGTGGCGTCCAGTGGTCTGTTCCATTTAATCTTGGCACTCTTGTTCTCCGCGAGTGACATGGGTTCCATAACGACGTTCATTCCGTCGACGAGATCTCGGCTTGGGCATCGGTATTGAGAAGGACCCCACTTAACTGACGGAATTCTGCGGATCACGTCAAACGGGCATTTATCTTGATACCAATTTGCAGGCCTTTACAGACACTACATTGCCAATTACAATTAATTGCCATGGCTTCAAACCATCACTCGATCTCCTTCATATTTGAAGTTTACTTTTTGTTTATTTTTAATCACCGAGCTCATTTCCGTTGTCGTACGAAAGCGTAAGATGAGTTCTTCAGGAGAAATCTAAACAACTTCTGTGTTTTCCTGCCTTTCATCAGCTTACAGTCTTGTGCGCTGTCCCACCCGTAAAACTCCCCTAATCGCCAATCACGTGTGACACGATCAAGTCTACCGACGGTAAAGTGGGGTCTTTCTCCATAGCGTTGCCAGATGAAAAAAGTAACCCGAAAGCGTCGTTGTCACACTCCGCGTGATTTATGGTTGCGATAAGTCCTCACCCGCCAGACACATGCCATTTCAGCGCAGGAAACACTAGAAGCTTACTCCTTCAGTTGAGCTATAAGCTTGTGTCTTGTTAAATGTCAATGGAAACGTTCAATATCACATAGGAATTTCGTCAATCGGCTCATTCTAACATCAGAAAGCATGTAGGCAGTAGTTTATAAACTAGAGCTTAACATTAAAATGTTCATCACGGCATGACAATTCAGATAGTATTTTTTATAAAGTTCCAGTACAGTCCAGTTTTCCATTCAAAGTGAGTAGAATGTCTTTTGCAAACGCGACAGTCCTGGACTACACTAAGTGCGACTGACGTATCGAATAAATCCCAACTTTGATATTCTGAACCCTTTAAACTAGGTCTGGGAAGGAACTGAGACAGAGCGTGGACCCCAACAAAATCTTCCTTGGATCTCTACCCAAAAGGGTAAACGAGTGCAGTCTGCACGAGTACTTCTCCAAATTTGGAATTGTCATGGATGTAGGCGTGCTACGTGAACGTTTCTTCGACGGTCGTGGTTTTGTTAGCTTCCTTGACTCTGATTCGCCAAAAAGGGTACTTGAGTCAGAGCCACACCAAATAAATGAGACACAGATCACCGTCTCTCTCGACAGAAAACCAGGATCTGCAGGCACTGGGTAAGCCTTTGACCGACCATGGCGAACATAGCCAATACGGCCGCAAGGGATTTTGCTTTTTTGCGAGTTTACGAACTCATATATCCTAATCACATTTGAATAATATTTTACATGTTGAACATCTGTTATTCGTTCAAGAGAGGCGTTAGCAACTTGCCATCATTTGCTTAGCGAACGCTTATCGAATACCAAACAGACTGATCAAATTAACAACTGGTTAATTAGTTGTCCTTTGCTTTTAAAATAATATCATTCCTAAAACGGTTTAGTTTACAGATAAAAGGCACTGCACTATGATATCAAAATACGAGGGTTAAGGGGTTGTTTGGGCACTGCGCTTATGTTTTCTCGAAAAAATATGAAGCCAATCGAGGGAACACGAATAACCACATTTACTGAAAATTCCACTTTAACGCATATTAAGCAGGATATTAAAAATTAATGGCGACAGGGGAAAGAAGGAACAACTTTGAGAGTGAATATTTATTTTATTGCTCTACCGATATGGCTCGACGGAATCTGCCAAGCATGCTAGTCCCTGCACCCGATTTATTCAGCTTCAGTTAGTTTGATATGTACATAGCCCTGCTGCTTGATGAAATAGAAAAAAATGTGAGACCGATCATGGGATTCGAATCCACGGCGGTAAAAGCAAGACACGAGTTCAGCCAACTATGTTACCGCCCGAGCTAAGTACAGTACGTGACCTATCTCATGAAATCTGAAAACGGAAGCTGATGAGAGAATTTCTGGACGTCTTCAACGTTGGGCATTTTGTTCGCTCATCCACATCCTTTAATAAAATGTCCTTTTCTCGTGCAGAAATTTCGCTTACGTACTTATAACAAGAAAAATATCAGTAGGTTTTGGCAAAAATGGACGTTGGAATATATTTGTTCAATTTCCTATGCTAATACATGTCCTAGACATCGGTTACTCTTCTGTGCGACTTTTTCATTGAGGGATAACAATTTGCTTGCAAGAATTCTAATGAAATTGATTTAACCAGACCTTTGTCTGATGCTAGCCGTAAATAGGAACTTGCAAACACAAAGGTAATTTTAAGCAAACCAGAGATTTTATTTGTTCCTAAAAGTAAAATTAGCAGATCTTTGCGCTTTGATGCCCTACAGTGCAGTAACAACGCAGATTGTGATTCCTTTGTTCGAATGAGCATGCATTGTTTTCCTGTTTGAAAAATCCTACCTGATGTCTTTTAAATGACTAGCACTGAAGGGTTATTTCCATTTTAAAGCATATGAAACACAACATTTCGTGTAGTTCAGTTAGTGTACATACCTAATTTTAGAAAGAGAACGAGCAAAGCATTTATAGTTTCAGCAAAATATCAGTATTAATATGGGCGCTCTGTCGAAGAACCGAGTCTAAACGCAAGCAAAAACAGTGGAAATGGTCTTAGTATACAGATAAGGGCGTGCTCCTACGTTGACGATATAAACACATCAGTATTGTTTCGGAACTTGAGAAGAACGGCCAAAAGTGTCAAACTTTTTCTGGGCCTCACCGTGCAAAAATGCAAAGTACACAGCGATTCATCAATGAAGTGCAGTACGCAGTGCGCAGGGGAAGAGGGAACTACCTTGATAGTCAGTATAGATTTTACTGCTCTACCGACATGACTGGACTGAATCTGCCAAACATGCCAGATTCTAAACAAATTTATCAGTAAGGTCAGATTATTCAGTCAGTTTACTATATCAAATGCCTCAGTCAACCGCATTCGACAACGCTAGCTTGGAGCTCTAAGGCCACACGAAATTTGGTGTAATTTGACTTAATCGATTTGCGACGTTTTAATTTCGCCTCGAGGTATATATGCATCGCAGCATGTGAAAAGAGTCTCTTCTCAAATGACTGCATCAAGCTAGGCAAATTCTGAAAAAAAGCTACATTTAACTATTAGTTCCTCTATTAAAATACGACTTCTCTGCTGCTGCTATAGGTCCACTAACTCACGCACTGTCCCTCAAAATCCCCCCACTGAGACTCCTGCCGTGGACCTGAAGTCAGAAACGTCGCCTCGTTCAGAATCGCTTACAGACTGTCCGGAGGGCGAGGCGTCTGGTGCAGCGCCGGAAGTCCGTGACCACTGCTCGGAAGTAGTTGGTAGTGCATGCCAACATTCAGGAGCCGGGAATGAAGGGGAGACGCAGCAGCCATCTCCATGACTTGACGGACTGAACCAAGACACGTGTTGACATGTCTTCCTCCTTGTCGCCTCCATGTAGGCAGTTTTTCATGTACTGGTAGGCCTTACGTGCTAGCCTTAACCTGAAGGCTGTTCAGGCACGATAAAAACACCTTCTGTTAGTAAAGACGCTACGTAGCTTACGTGCAAGTGAGCCCTTTTCAGTTTTCAAAAGACAACGCCTTGGAGATAATCCCTCCATTAATAAATTGGTACTTAAAAAGACAAAAAATTTTTAGAGAAGAGTGTTTAAGAATATTAGTAACACCAATATGCTTGCAACAATATATTTACCTTCGTATGGAAACCTGCTTACTATTTTTGGTCAGTGTAGTCGATCATGCGAAAAGCGGTCCGATGATGCGTGCCTATGACGTGTCAACTCTCCGAGTCACTAAGGACACCAGTGCAGCATTCAAAAAATCATCCAAACAAGGGGGAACCTGTGCGTGAGGCCTTTACTTTGCTACTTTTATCAAAGATACAACTGCACTCTTCTGTACGTTTGATCGTTCTTTCTATCGCCGGGTCGGAGGAGGAGCTCGAAGTTGAGCTCTAGACACCGGCGTCTGATTGTCTCATTTCGCTGCAAGACACTTGCTCGGGAAGAGGGAACCCAGTGCTGTACTTTGAAAACCTGAGCTGTCAAGAATGTGTGACGACAATTGAGGTGCTGGCCCAATCTGAATGGGTGGACTAATTTATGATGGGCACATCTGCCGGCATAGGTCTATATAGTGTGCTTAATAATTCTACTCATGATTTTAATGCAAGCATTCTATAAGGCATTACGATTGGAATTTAAGCTTATCCTAGACGCCAACGCTGCTGGGAGATCTCACTGGTTTGGGGCTGCAGCACAGGCACTGGCAAAAAGCCAGACACGTGATCCGCTGATATTCTGCCACTGCATGACACAGATGCGAGGGGTTTGGCTCATCAATGGTCTTTCGCTCACCATCCGACAACGACCATGCACAACAAAATCATGCGCGTGAAGGACCGACTTGACGTGGGAGAACAATCGGGTGTCGTTTATCAGATCACATGTCAGGACTGCCCTAGCCATTACGCAGGACAAACCGGACGACGGCTTAGCTCGAGAATAGCGGAACATAAACGGGCAGTCCGGAGAGGCGACCCTTTGTCTAAGGTCGCCACTCACATCCTGGAGGAAGGCCACGAACTCAACTTCGCGAGCACGCGGATGGTAGAGCGAGCCAGTAATAAGACAGGGTGAGAACTGTTGGAGGCCTGGGTGTCTGACTCTAACTCTATTAACAGACACGTTGATATACCCCTCCCCTCCTATCAAGCGTTTCGTTCCCGCGGCCAATAGGCAAGGCCCAATTCCCAGCCAAGGGCGCACGCAGTCACGCCGCTCTGAGACGGCGTAGGAATCGGCTTATCACGAATACCACCCCCTGCAATTCTATCCATCCTCCCTTCATGACTTAACCACAAAAACTGCTCGTTTGATACCGCATTCTCACAGTCTCTGACGGTGGCCTCCTGTACGAGACTGAAAGCTCAAACTTACACACCTAATGTCCCAGATATCGTGTGTTCACCGTCTTTACAACAAGAACCTGGGATTCACATATTCGCTCCCATCCGGTAAGTACAATGCCCGATCAGAGTCCGTTGGTGCACCAAACCCAGATTTCTGCCCTTGAGGACCATGAGTTGCATTTTTGGTAAAATTCCTTGCCACCTAGGCCTTCAGTAGCGGCTTAGTACATGACAGAGATATCGTCAGCAGGGGACATGCACGGTTATTTCGGACGTGACCTGTTAGAAGTGGACATTTTCAGACGCGCCTTAGTCTGAAAACGGGGAATAGGTGATGACGCTTTGCACGTCGGCATGGCCACTGACGTATCTCGAGGTTTGTCGCTACATCTTGCTATCATAAAATGTTAATTGTTGTGTGTTGGTGTTTATGGAGGTTTCGAGAGTTTGATCAGGGTAGTGTCCAACTGTTATATCGCAGCAGGCCAGACCGAGAGGGCGACCCTGACTCTCACGACCTTCAGGACTGTTCCCGAGGGGCGAGATTGAAAAAAATCGCTTTGTTTTAAAGTATACATTCAAAATTGCCGGTAAAGAATGACTCAATCCACTGCGGACAGAAGACAAGAAATTACCCAAGAGTGAAAAAGGCTTACATAAAAAACACGACAACTATGGGGTTCATAAAATTTAACAGTGAATTTGAGCCATATTGTTAACTTTACTAGTCACATTCGTAAATGCAGAGATATAACGTTTTGTGAACGGCCATTTCACCGTATCAAAAAACCTCACAATTTGAAACTTTTTTAAAGCCGAATTATAGCCTTCCTTCGAGTATCAAATTGGAAGGAAATGTAATTTTTCTACCGAGTGAGCAGAATAATGAATATTCTTATGCATGCTTTCCGTGAAATATAATTGAATTTTTAGGGGCACCGAAAATCAATGAGCAAAATGCATGCCACTGAAGTAGTCTTTTTTGCAGAGTATAGTTTTTGCATGTAGCCGGAAAGAAGTCTTTCAAAAGCCGGCATGATGACTAGTTTTACAAGCCTATTTAATTAATTCTTCCGAAACGGGAACGCATTTCGGTTAATATTTCATGAGTTAGCCCACCTACTGTAATCTCTGACAGAATTTTTCAGAAGCAAAAGATGAGAATTCTAAATGCAAGCGATGGTTGGGAGTAGTTGAAGAAATCGTTGAAATGCGTGAGCTAGTGCATGACATGGTACGTAATGAACATTAAGAATAGAAGATTTTCATGGGTCGAGCTAATTTGGAGGACTTAATATCAGCGTGGAGACCAAACAAGATATAAAATCGACACAGAGGGTGGCGGTATGGACGTCAGCAGTCGCTTATATCTGTCGCCTATAGCCGCCGTTGTGATATTTGGTGTCCTTGTCCGAGCCCTTGTCGTCTCAAGGTCATTCACCAGTCGTAGCGAGAGGTTCTAGACCCACTGACCTGTAGTCACCCGGCCGACTTTCGCAGAGAATACGACATAAGCCACTAGACATGCCAACACCACCACTTGACGAATGCAACCCACGCCAGTTGGATAACATATGAGCTTGCTCCAAAAGCCCATTTAAGCAGTACAGTCACTTCTCTCGCTCTCTCACTCTAGCACGACCTAACACCGTCAGCACATGCGCTAGCCTCGCCAACGCCCACTGCCGCCTGAGAGGGCACCTCCGCGTTCTGCATACAATAGGTCGCTCATTCTGGCGACATCTGTCTTTTAAAGCTCGGAATTCGGTCTGAAAATTGCAGCGCTCCGAGTACTCTTACCGCTCAGAGACGCTACATCGCAACAGGCCTGGCCGAGTTGGAGACCCTGACTTTTACGACCTTCAGGCCTGGTCCCCGAAGGGGAGGGAGAAAAAAATCGCTCTGTTTTGAAGTATAGATTAAAAATTTTCAATAAAAAAGGACTCAATTCACTGTGGACAGAAAACAAGAAATTGCTCAAGAGTGAAACAAATTTTACATAGAAAAACACGACAACTATGGGGACAGTTCAAGCCTTAGCTTCTGCATTTCTATCTCTTCACACGTAAGATAGCGAGCCAGAGACGGCGATACAGAATGCTGATGTGTGACAAGAGACAAGCCAAAAGCCACGGATGTAGAGGATGGGTAATGTCATCCAGAATTCGACTAACAAATCACCTGACAGTTTTGAAATGTCGTTGTAGAAAAATAACGATTAAGATGTTATAAGAAACACTCGCAGCTGAAGAGAGCATTCGGAGGACTCGATTTAAAATTAACAGATCTATTTTGAGCAGAACGACAAAAATGTCAGGAGAACAATAAAAAATAAGAGGAGGAATACAGGCATCTATGAATCGCAAGATAAGGGGTTAAGGCGCGTGGCAGGAACATAAAAAACGGATGTAATAAGGACGTTTACGAATTTTAGGGAAAGGGTTCTCGATGTGAAGGGAAAAAGAAAGATGCAATGGTCAAGTGACGCCAAGGTACCTGAAGGAGAATACCCCGTTAGGAAGGATGTCTTATGATTCAGGACGGGAAAATACATTGAACTGATGTTTGATTATTTAATTGAAGACCATTTCCCTGCGACCATGCTGAGACATGGTCATGGCCACCTTTCACCGACAGGAGCTGCGTCTGATTTTTGAGAGGGTGACCAACAACCACAGCTTCAGCATACTTAACTAAAAGACGGTCGTTTGGAGATCTTAAATCGTCAGTGTGGAGAAAGAAGAATTGAGATGATAAAATGTAATCTTGAATAATCCGACAGTCACTGGGAAGCGCCGTAGATTTCCACTTGTCGGATTGGACAAATTGAGTGAGGGAAGTAAAGCGATCGTCGAGTCGAGAGAGAACCCAGCCTGGAGAGCCACTCGCGGATCTTTGGGTTAGGAAAAGAGGACGCGGGATGTTATTGATGGCGAAGGAGTAGTCAAGAAGGGCACATGCGTACTCGCGGCAACCCCTGTCTAATTCTCGTAGGGCAAAGTGGACCACGAGATCAACAGCACATAGAGTACTACGATTGGCCTAATGTGCAAAATGTAAGGGATTCGAAAAAACTGGAAGAAAAGGATTTTGTGATATCTAGGACGACTCGTTCAGCAGGCTTTAGTTGTGCAGAAGGGCAGGCAATTGGGCAAAAAATAATTAGGACCAACAATAGCAGATGTTTTAGGGATAGAAGCAATTCTTACTGTAGGCCAGTCGTAAGAAACAATGGTTCCAAAAATCTACATTTATTTCAACGAAATCCATCTCATGCCATTTGGTCATGCCGACGATATGCAAGATGACGTTTACGTTTTTACTAAATTTTCAGTAACGAGAATTTTAGGCACAATGGTCGGTCCAATCTGAGTTTTGTTCTAACCTGCAAATTAACCATTTAGCACACATCCAAAAACCATCAATCTATAAACTCTTCAAAGGCGAACAGCATGCTTGACTGTGAATATCAGAGCTGAAGAACAAACTGCTGTATGGTCTGTTTACAGCGAATGGGTCTGTATGCTCCCAGCATGCATGTCCCTGCCGACTGTCTGTGAGGTCTGCGAATGTACTGTCTACTGTTCGGTTGCTGGTCGAGGCGACGCGTCGTGTCTCCTTCTTCCTGAGACTCGTCTCTTCGCCTTTATTTTCAATAACCAAATCATCGTGTAATGCGAGACACGTGGTAGAAAGTGCGTTTATTGGTGGAGCTAAATGTCTGAAGGGTAGAGCATGATAATAGGTTAACATTCCCAAAGTGCTGTATTTTAGTAAAAATATTTGCTTGAATCCATGTAAGACCCTAAAAGGAGGCGGAAAAAGTAAAAAGTGATGCTAATAAAATCTAAAATGCCAGGAGTGTCTAATTGAATCATCATTGTGGGATTTGTGCAATGTTAGAGGTCAAGGAGTCAGTAAAATGCTAAAAAATAAGAAATGCGTCGACTTTAAAATATCAAACAACAGAGTGACTTATATATTTTTAGTTTAGAACAAAGTCGACCACGATATCCACTGTCAGAGGCAAACATCCATCCGTGGACACGTCCACGACAGTAGACTGAATAAGAAATACCTCAAGTCATAACATACTTTTGGGCAATGAGCCCGGTATCAACAGGCTACAACTGTATGTGTCACAGGCAGATGAGGCTGTGCGTAATGGATCTGGACACGAGCACTGTACTGTGCACTAAAATGAATCAATAACATGCAATTCCCCTTTTCTAGTAATACTTTAAATATATGAATTTTGGCATCTAACAGTCGGATCGTAGATTTCTCCATTTGGAAGAGGTTCACACAAGTGTAGCGTTATGGAAAATGGAATATAGTGTCTCACCGACAAAATAATCGAACAGTCAGCAGTGTACCCGATTCTGAGTACGACCGAGGAATGGGGGCGGCTTACTAAAGTTTTGCGATAGGTTTTCTTGAGGGTCAGTTTATACAGAAAACATTTTTTTATCTTTTTAAACGAGAACGAAATTAAATAACCGACAGTCAATCTTCCCTGCATCAAACCAAGGGATGTTGGCCATTTTCTATAGGTTTTCAATTAGCGGTGCAATGAGCTGACTAGAAGCTAGAGGTTTAACATGAATCATCGAAAAAATTTGTCACTTGTAAAGATACAGGTAATTAATCTTTCTCTAAATGCGGAACGGTATAATACGGCCTTTTCTGTTAACTTTGCCTGATTTCAAGCTCGCCTTTGGTCAAATGGTAAAATATTGCATAAATCGTCGGAGTTTAGTTCCTTTCTGTTCCAAATTACAGTAGAGCAGAAATCATGCCTCGAACAAGGCATATTTTTATCTTTTCAACATGTCAAATACCCTCTCGAAGATGACAACATTAAGGCCATTCCTAAAAAACCACAATCTTCAAGAACATACCACCGCGCTTAAGCGGAAAAATCAATAGTTAGGCACGAAATCAGGCAGATTTGCAACTCTGAAACCCAGAAATCGATGAAACGCCAGACTTGAAATAAATCAGATCTAAAAAAATCGATCATCTTGTGCAGCAAGTCCACTTCGGTAAAATACTCAAGGTTAAATTACTCGCCCAACATACAATCACGAGTTTCTATAAATACTTGCAGGAGCCTCGCAAAATTCACAGTATGCAGAAGGCTTATAAGCCGTTGGAAAGGAATCAAATCAAGTCATGAATGGCTAACAGTCCTTATTGTACGAAGGCGTACTTAATGCGCTTTACGATGACGACCTAAGTGTAGGCAGATTTGAGATGTCATGAGACACACCAGCTCTGGGGGATGGAGACTGATTCCTGTACTTTGATACTTGCTTTGCAGTGGCCACAACAACCAACCCTCGTCGATACTTTCAAACTCTGTGGGGCCGCATTTCACCTGATGTTTGCTTCTGCTCCTTTTTGCGGCGCGTTTCTGGTACATAAAATGGTCCCACTGGAGATGCATCAACGGCGGACACAAAAAGTGCGTATTTAATTGAAAGAAAGCCAAGTTACGGCGAAAATGAGCCCTTTGTATTCCGAAATCTTGCTCGAAATTGTATCAGTTCGCCTTATCCTCCACTCATATACAGTGGTAGGGGGCGCTCACCGATCGTTCATACGGAACTCACTCGTTCCGTTGTGCCTTACGGGCTCTCTCTCGAGCCCAACCAGTAGAGGCGTTGGTAGAGGCGTGGACTTCTAAACCAACAGGTCGCGAGTTCGAGGCTCGGGTTTTCCACACTTCGGGCTTGGGTATGGCTGGCTGACGACGGCTAATAAGCCAGAAATGGCCATTCCAGTCTCCCTTGTCTTTTTCGGTAATAGCATTCTGCCTATATATCATGCGCCGCTGTGCGGCTGTTGGTTGGGCTCGAGAGAGAGCCCGTAAGGCACAACGGAACGAGTGAGTTCCGTATGAACGATCGGTGAGCGCCCCCTACCACTGTATATTCCCGATCGAAAACCGACAAGGCAACGGGCTCGTGGCCCGGTGGGTAGAGACGTGGACTTCTAAACCAACAGGTCGCGAGTTCAAGGCTCGGGTGTTCCACACTTGGGGCTTGGGTATGGCTGGCTGACGACGGCTAATAAGCTCGAAATGGCCGTTCCAGTCTCCCTTGTCTTTGTCGGTAATAGCATTCTGCACATACATATATATCAGAGGGTAAGGATGTCATCGTCTTCGTAGTTACTTGCTCGTTCATGAACTTTGCAATCCATAAGGAGTTTCTTGCTTCGGAAAGCCAATAGGTCGGTGGGCGTTCCGTCTCGTCTAACGTATATATACGCACACATAAATTCAGCGACAGACTCATGAAGTGCGTTTTCGATTAGGAAGGACTGGTTAAGTGTGCATGTAAGATCGATTATCCTTCGACATATTCCCGCAATATTTTAGACAGGTAAGGATCCTTCTTTTAAATGCATCTTCTTTCGGTTGCTTCATAGACCGTAGATTGATCCTTCTAATGAAAGGTTGGCCGAAATTCTGAAATGCGTTTTCGACTAGGAAGGATTACATAGGTGGGGTTGTATCGATTCGGCCTATCCTCCACTCATCTGTGAGTACTGATTTATGTTCCCACTGTTACATGCATTGTTGAAAAAGTGCACAATTTACAGCATGCACTACTCCGACGGACCCGCTTTGATCTGATTTTTGCATGCTCCATTTTATGAGGTCTTAAAATCTTAATGTACTTACATACGCTGTGCTGGACAATTGCTGGCAAGGATCTTTATGAAACACGCAGGATGCTGTACGATATAGCTGAGACTCATCCGCCGATAACAGTTTCTCATCACACATGTTAAGAAAGTAAGCCGTTGAGTGCAGCAAATTAGAGCTAAAAGTGACAGGGCAGTTATTAGGGCTAGAGCCGAAATATTCCGGTATGACAAGTTAAATCAGACTAAGGATGTGCTTCTTTAAATCCGCTGGCTTCATATACGTTGATTAACCACAACTTCTTCCATAGCTTTTGGCCGACTACCGTGGCGAGAGATATGGAAGTGCATAGAGGCAGATAAAGTGAAAAAGTTAGCATGAATCACCACTAAATAAAGCATTTCAACAATCCACGAATGGAGGAATCGGGCCTCATTCCACACAAAAAATCATGTTTGCAGAAGATCGGAACTTTAACGGATGCTTTATTCCTACTTATGTCATTTGCATCACTCCATGCAAAATTTGCAATGGGTCGTTTTTGTGATCAAGGGATTTCGATTGAAGCTTCTCTTCACGACGCCCTATATCAGCTAAGAACCTCTCCCCACGGCCACGAGGAGGTCGGAATTTTATTTTCTTTTCTTGTTTTAACCGTCCTAAGCGGCCTTATTCGCATCCTCCAGTTAATCCACTTTGCACTCAGCCTCGGAATAGGGTCGGGCCATGAACTATGGTAATGCTTATAGAAAACAAAATTAGTTTACTACTCGTGTTCTCCCTCTTACACTAATTGGGTTGTCTAGCTGCTGAAAAATGCATTAGTAGCGTAGGCCAGCTTCATCACAAAACCTTCTTTTTTTGTAATATTAACCGTCATATTAACCACTGCTGCACACAAAAATTTTATTTTCTCGCAATTGGCATACCAGAATTTTGTCCGATTACCTATATTCAGCAAACTGTAGCCTAACCCCCACGCAAATTGAAAGCGCCTGTAATTCCAGAATTAAACGGGCAATTTAACAGCAGTCCCATTTTGAGGAAGGCAACTGTAGCCGCATTACATTGTGTCAAATGGCGCACTGTTAGGCCCGCATATTCATTGACATCTGATGTAAGTATAGGCGTCTACGGAAACGCTAGAATACATAGCCAATTTCCAATTCGCTGTTGCTTGTGCGGACATAATCATACGCGGACGCAGCAGGTTCAGTCAACTGTTATGCATACTGACTACTGATTATGAAATCAGGACAACGGAATACGACTGTGCTTTATCAAGCTGGACGCGACAAGCTGAATGGATATATTTCTCGGCAGACAAAAGAAACCGAAACGATCTCAGTAAATAATCATTCTTGGTAACAGGGTATAATGGATTTTCCTATTCGAAGACACCTATTTCTTCCCCTTGCCTTGTGAGAGATGAAAAGGGAACTTCACCGAACACTTTCTACGCTTGTTTACATACACCGCCATCAGGTAGACTATTATCCCCAAACTGCTAATCGTGGCATGCCTTGAAGTTCACCGCTGGCGTTCCACCCTTATTTTGGAATTTTACACTTCGTACACCCTGAACGCATTCCATTGAATTTCCGCGGCTCATTCACAAATTATCGCTACAACTCCTCAGATCGGTTGATTATTCTATGGACAAAATCCCAATTGACACAAAGATCGTCAACGAAAGAATGCACCCTAGACTCCCTCTGAATCATGGTGAAAATCGACAATCCCACATGTTCAGTCTCTTTCCCTTTTTATCTGCTTCAGTATAAGGTTTGCCAAAAAGCATGCGATAATCTAGTTAGTAATTGCCGGCTCCGCTTTGGTTCAGCCGCATAAATGGACCTCTATCGGTGGGCTACAATTGCTTTGCAAGGAATTCGAAATTTCTGTCCGCTCGTTAGCTCTCCAAGACGTTCATGCAATGGACCCAACCAATTTAATTCGTAAAGCGATTGCAGATAAACCACACCAATAATAGAACAAGTTCAGTTGAATTCACCCACCACCAAACCATGCCGCCAAGGCTTACTCTAAAACACAGACAGCGTTTTATATTAACCAGTGCGCAATTCTCATACAGTGTGAGTATCTACCGTACGCCGGGTTATGAATTTATCATTAAAGGATGACGTTATAGAATGTACTCGCATTGTTTCACAGAATTCAGCAAACGCCATGTGAGGCCTTGAAACTACTTGCGAACTACAGGCTTATGAATGTATTTTTAAGTTGATGGCTCTGTCTTGACACCGGGTGCAGGCGGAAGAATAGGAGAGGGTGCGACAGATGCTACGCAAGTCCACATTCACTACGAACTAAATAACGAGCAAATCTCCGTCCCTGAACCAACGTGCTGTGCAGCACACCCTGGACATCGTCGAAAACGTCGGTTAAACTGTCTGTCAAGTTAATGACTTCAATGCTGACATACATAAAACGCGTTAGAGCAAAAAGAGGATCAGGGCCTCGATGTATTCATTTGCTCTTAATGCAGACTCACGTCACACTTCTACCTTGTAGGCAATTATAACTAAGAAAGGTACGAATGTTGATACTGCATTATAGCTCGGTTAGATTTGGACTAGTACACCGTATATGCCTGTCCAAATTCCCTATCTTATACCACAGTGGAAGCGCTCGGGTTCGCCAACCAGTACCTACTAGGTTACAATGACAAGATGCAATGCATGTGGAACCTCACCTGACATGCAATTCTCGAAACAGGTCTTCAAGCTGGCAAATGCGCCTGCTTTATTCCTCTTCGTGAAGTAATTGCCCTTCTGGCAATCGCCGCTCAGGGGACAGAGGTATGCTGTGTTCTCCTTGGTATTTTCCACTTCAGAGGACAAAAGACGCAGCTTACTAGATGAACAAGAACGAAGATGACACAAAGCGCTGCAATTGCCCAAGATATCCGATGAGAACTTACAAGTTACCCAACCATCACATTTGAAAATGCACTTTCTGAAGCCATCGAATGTACCATCCTTCTTCTCAATTGCACTGCATCTCTCCTCTACACCCCTGCATAGTTTAAAGGACGTCTCGGTGCTCTGTTCAACTGAAAAGTGACAAGCAAATGCTTAACCGCCATGCAAATGCGCCTCTAATATAAAACTGGATGCTGGTAAAATGAGTGTAAGTCAGTGCTGCGAATGTTTGACTTGTTGAGTAGACGAGCTCGCAAGTGCTAGCGGGGGGAGGAGGGGGACAATACAGCGGTTTACCTTTCGCGACAAATTGGCACGCCTGCACACAGAGCACATGCCTTTCAAAGTTCCTGCCGTACCCTGGTCGTCCGTAAACGTCGTACAATGTGCAGGGCTCTTCAGGAGTTTCACAGTAGTAGGCTGTAATTTTCTTACTTAGTCCACCTAAAGGACAAGAAAGAGGTTAAGGACTACCGAGCTACGTGCTCATGTCGATCAGAAATCTGAAAATAGGTGCGGTAAACACAGTCATCATTGACATTCAGAAGGGGGCATGCATGGAGTAAAAATACAGACCTATTTTCTGTGAACAGGCCGTGCGACAGTGCTGGCCTTTGGTCTGATCTCCAGGCTTGAAGTTTATAGTCGTACACTCTGTATGTTCACCTTTGCATAATTTATAATCTGATGGTTCATCGGCGCGTGCTAAAAACAGGAAAGATGAAGTTGCAAGTTAGAAACTGGGGTGAGATTGGAGATTGTGTCCACAAATCTCGTTAGCGAAATTCCAGCAAAAATGGATCACGTCCTTATGCGCGATATTGCAATGCCAAACATGGAACGGGATGCATTACATTAAACTGTGGACTATGGGACGGAGATGTGAGATAGGGGAATTGCAAAGCAGAGGATTAAGTGACCGGACTTACCGAAAATGTCACCAAGGAAGATTAATGCAGCCGGGAGTAGGATCAACGTTTGGAGTCCCATTTTTTGTTGTCGAAGGAGGCTGCCGCCTGCTATACGGTGGAAATCGTACGCCACTTATATAGCTTCTCCACAGATCCCGCTCATATTTGATTGGATGATAGCAATTTCAGTGCGTTCATGTGGCGTCCGGAAAATCCCATTCATAGGCATTTCCAAGGAAATCAGCCCACTGCATGTCTTTATGTGTGAAGTGTCATGTGGTGTGCGTGAGTACTTTTTCAAAATTTCGATTGCAAAAACTGAAATTGTCCAAGGACTGCATCTACACAAACACTGCAAAATGAATTAAGCGTGGATTTGGATGCACCGTACACTTCCGTGGCGGGTATGAAAATGCAAATTCCGAGCGGATAATAATAATGTTTTTCTCCAGATTCTCAACAGTGACACAACAGAACCATGGGACATGAATAATCGTAGATGCCACCGCATGCGTCCTTTGTCGCCCTGTCATTTTATATTCCTTTGTTTCTAAAAGGAGATGTGGACTTTAGCGTTTTTTCACTAATAATAGTATTGTTAGGCATAAATACACAGTGAGTGCTAGACGTTGAGCAGACCACAATACAAAAAGTCTGCATCCTGATTGCTTACCAGTGCCAAAGTAAAATTCGAGTGAAAAGAAATCCTTTTTTCGGGGGTCTATAAACTTGTAGTCCT
>CACRXP010000248.1:381994-421772 GCA_902702965.1 Spirometra erinaceieuropaei | reverse complement strand
GGTTTTATGCAAAAGAAAAGCTATTGGGAATGCGCAGTTGTACTTTGAGTGTCTGAGAAATAGTTGCACAACCCCTAACCCCCACCATAGCCCCTAAACCAAATACTTAACCTTACTCCTAACTATAACGCCTTATTCCAACGCCTACAGAATTGGCCCAACAGGTGGGAATACATAACCAAACATTACCCAAAACAAATATATATATATATTTGCATGTCACTGCACGGGGTTACATTGGACGATTTGTTTAATTCCATCATTTGGCAGGCTGCATAGTGTGTATTTTGCATCCCCAACGGCGTCACATGTAAGACAGTTTCGAGTGCCATGCTCAAAACTGGCAGACCAAAAACCATTTAACACCAAAGTGCTGACATTATGTGGTTGTTAACTTTTTACAACAATTAGACCTGCCTGCAAACCTCCTTCTTCTTCTTCCTTATCTAACTTGCCAGTATCTTCCCAATTGACTATTTTTACCAACAGCAGCGCTTTTTAGTCATTACCAACCCACATATCCTGTCTTTCAGATAAATCCTTGCCTGCAAATCAGCAATGCTGCTCTCCTTCTATTTCCCGCCTTATTATTTTTCCTCCCTTCAACTCAAACAACCCGCTATTACAAACACACATGAAGCTATCGGCATAAATAAAAGTTTGCGAACTTTTGATCTTAGCCGAAATATCATTGGTGTAAAAGTTTGCGAACTTCTGATCATATACGAAATATCATTGCTGTAAAGAAGGAAGAGTAGCGGACCCAGAACCATGCCTTGAAGTACGCCAATCGTGATCGACTGAGGTGATGAGTAGCTTTTATCAACCACGAAATCCCGACGGCCTTGAATATGAAAAACCTCATGAAGATAAAATCATCTTTTCAAATTTCGAGATCAACACGCAGACACCTTGTCTGCCACCAGAAATTACATGATCATCAAGAGGTAGGAGGAATAAAAAAGCATCTTTTTTTGAGTGATAGAGCATGCATCTGCAGATTCCACATTATCGTTTAACGGAAACTTCCAAGACACACAGTCATGGTGATGGAGACTTATTTTCTCCTAATGGCCTAAAGACACTCCACACAAAATACTGAGGGCTGCATATAGTATACGCAGTCTGCGAGATTGCAGACGGCACAGGCCACATGCATCTTAGGAAAAGTTTCTAAGCAATGTCGCTTAGGTGGAATTCAGGCTTGTTGGAAGAAAGTGAAGCAGTGCTGAGACGGAATACACACCTCTGATCCAGATGTTTTAAAAATCGAAGATTGTCATTGGTCATTAAAAATGCGACAGACCCTGCAACCCGAATGCGTTATATGACGCCATGCACTGCTATCTGCGAACACACTTCGGAAGGTTATTTTTGATAATTATATAAGTCGACAGTCCAACTACCTTTTGTTAAGCCTAAGAACAGTTCCATCAACGGTAAATGTAACAACCCATTAAAGGTGAAACACATTTTGTTTGTGGTTTATTAACGAAGCCTTCCGTGTGATTCACAGGGTCCAACCTAACTACCCTAAGCGATTGGGTCAGCGCCTACTAGCAACGGTAAAGACAACTGCCATAAGGCTACGGAGGCCAGGTCTGTGCGCGCAGAAGAACCTTTTGCACGCTCCGCGTCTACCGTGGCCGAGGATCGATGAACTGTATGCAGGTCTCCTCGCCCCCGTCACCATCACTGTCACTAACCCCCTTCTCTCCTCCCCTCTCCTCCCCTCCCACCACTCTATTCACATACCCCGTTTGTATGAGAGGACGAACCGTAATCGATTGCCCTTATCACTCACATGTTTCAGTTTTGGCCTAGTTCCCATACAGACCCGTACAGGTCCAATGAAAAATAATTAGTTTCACTAATACTAACAGTGAAGGTTGCTCTCCTACCTTACATATGTATGCATACAATACATAAGCAGCCCACTAAGAGTGCCCCAGTCCAGAAGCAGACAGCTGTTTCACGGCCGTTACTGATCTTCAATTCGTCATATACATATCCATATCTTAGGGGGCGCTCACCGATCGCTCATACGGAACTCACTCGTTCCGTTGTGCCTTAAGGGCTCTCTCTCAAGCCCAACCAGCAGCCGCACAGCGGCGCATGATATATAGGCAGAATAATATTACCGGAACGAGTGAGTTCCGTATGAACGATCGGTGAGCGCCCCCTAACATTGTATATTCCCGATCGAAAACCGACAGGGCAACGGGCTCGTGAGCCGGTGGGTAGAGGCGTGGACTTCTAAACCAACAGGTCGCGAGTTCGAGGCTCGGGTGTTCCACACTTCGGGCTTCGGTATGGCTGGCTGACGACGGCTAATAAGCCAGAAATGACCATTCCATTCTCCCTTGTCTTTGTCGGTAATACCATTCTGCCTACATATCCATATAAATAATATCAAAGCAGATTATATTGCGTACATTGATGAAACGTGAGTAGTTTCGACCCAGTTTTGTTTCAGTGAGACCCCCTTTCTGGGCCTATTCAGCCAACCCACAGATTTCAATAGAACAGATATATTTTCAGCATACAACGGCTGTATTTGGCTGACCTGATAGCATATTTTGTGGCGAAGGTGAAGTTGGCGTTGCAAAGTTCCAGGACTGCGATAACAACACATTCTTTTGGTCAAAACATAGTAATTGACGCCACGTCAAAAACAAGTATCATGGTCGATATCTGAAGCTAAGCTAAAAAACGAGTAGACGGAAACACCCACACTTTGAAAATTCCATTTTTTAGTGGAAAATATTCCACAGGCGTCGTCCTACCGATTCTACGCTTGATTAAACACTTGAATTTCTCGCCGACCGAACGGTAGTTACATATATGCAGTTGGCTATTACTGGCTGATTTTAGCTCATAAGTCTGAAATGGTCCTTCTGGTATCCCTTGTTGTTGCTGGTAAGAGTAACATGCGATTGAGGGGCAGACTGTGAAACACAAATAATGGGGAGAGGGAAAGTAATGAAAACCTCTGGAAAAAATGTCTATAACATAAGTATCCGAGACCAATTTTCAGCTCTTTACCACCCCTCTGAGTCGCGCAAAGAGACGGGATAATCTGCAGTGTTCTACAGCAAATCATGGAAAAACCTTTATGTAAGCGGATGTCGCCGAAGCAGACAATCGCCATGGCACAAAGTTTCACAAACCGCATCTGTCAATCGACTGCCGAATTTTGCGGTCAATGACACGTACAACAGCAGAACCATAATTCACCTATGGAAAGGTGAGTGATATCGGCCAGTACAATCAATATTTAGACAGACATATGTTCGAATACTTCTTCTCGACCGACACATCAGTCGAGTCATATGCCGTCATACCGCCTACCAAGCATTACGTACATGGTTTGACTGCGATCGGGCGAGGCCAATTGTCAGTCAAACAAAGTCACGCGTGATTGAAATGATGAGCTCTGAACCTCGCGTTATGACACTAGCTTGATTTTTTCTTTATTGCATCATAATTCCTGATGTGTAGATCCACTGGATACCATCCGCGAAATAGCATCACATCAGTCTTTCACATCCGGTTATCCCAACAATTCTGTCCTCCCTTCTGCCTACTCAATAATTTGTCTGTAATATTACAATAAGCAACCACTCGGAGGTCGTGCAGGCCGATGATTCAGATGGTCGGGACATCACCACGCCAGCATCCGACGCGCATGATGAGATTTCAGCAACTAACGACTTGCATGTCGTGCAGAAGGAGACACGATCGCTGGGAAAAAAGCCTTATTCGCCTGACTCTTCGGATTCCTGCTCTAACCCATCATCAGAGACAAAAGCAGATACGAGTGGTTCATGCACAAGGGGCTGCAGTATTTATAGGATGCAGTCGCCATGCTACCACATAACTATAAATATCCTAGACTTCCCTGCACCCGTCTTGATCAGGGATCGTTGCCCTTGGTGTGATGACTGTTTGATGGCCGACGTTCGCGTTGTTAATTGCTGCAATTTCATCATGTGTGTAGAATGTTGGTGTAATGATTGCTCGACCATCTGATCCACCGACCCTGAAGTTGGAAACGGTGTTCATCTGCGATCTCCCCGCCTCATTAAATACTCCGCTTAGGCGAGATCTCAGCATCGAGTATAGAAGGGGAAGGTTGTGGCACTTGTTAATGGACTAGGGGCCAGTGAACCATGACTAAAGCAGCACGCGACTCACGCGGTTGTCACCTCTAGCGACAAGATCAGCCTCGTCGAATTTAAATGTGTGAGCGGATCTTGTCAAATGAGCCACAAATTGAGAGCTAGTGTCATTTATCCGCAATGCCGCAGCGTATTCGACCATTTACGTTCGGAGCTGCCTTCCGGTTTCCCCGACGTGGTTGTTTTGTCCGCAACTGCATCAGACCCGCTAAACGACCCCAGACGTTTCTTGACGTGACAGCAGGTCTTTCGGTTTCATTGTCGCACGCCTGTTGGTTGCCTTCGGTCTGTGTGCAACTCCTAACCGAAGTGGTGCGAGAAGGCGGCCGACAGCTTCCGAAACGTTCTTGACATACAGAAGCGCCGGCCAAACTTTGGTGTTCGTGTGGTTTGACCTTTCGTCTCGTTTTCAGATGCACCGGATGAGGAAGTTGCACGAGTAGCCGTTGGTTTTAAATACCCGTCGGAGGAATTTTAGTTCGGCAATCTTGTATTCCATCTAAATACATTGCTTTTCAACATGCCGATAAAGCGTACTTTCACAACGGCGCTTTGCGGCTGATTGGGTGGTTTCTGCTGAAGTTCAGTACTAGCATCATATTTATCGCTTTCCCGAACACTTTGATCTTTAGGCCATTTCAATCTTTGCGGCATACTAAGACATCCAGGAAGGCCAGCCAGTTGTTCTCTTCGTTCTCCATCGAAAATTAGATGTGCGGGAAGACCTCATTCAGATGTTCCTTTTATGTCAGTTGAAGGGCACACCAATGTGTTTGCTTATTTCGGGATACATTGCCGAGGCGAAACTGCAACGGTTAGAGTCGTTATTAATCCAAAAACACAGATCGAATTTCTAGGCCCGGTATGTGGATGATACCTTCCTCGTTATCGACCGGAATCAAAATGCTGTCGGCCGCATTCTCGAACCACTTGGATTAGGAGTTGCACGCAGACCGGAGGCAACCAACAGGCGTCAGACAATCAAACCGAAAGACCTGCTGTCACGTCAAGAAACGCCTAGGGTCGGTTATCGGATGTGATGCGGTTGCGGACAAAGCAAGCACGTCGGAGAGAGAGCGGAAGACATCTCGGAACGCGAATGGTCGAATACGTTGCATCAGTGCGGAGAAATGACATCATCTCTCAAGTTGCGGCTCATTTGACGAGATCCGGGCACACAAACAAATTCGACGGGGCTGAACTTCTCGCTAGAGGTGACAACCTCGTGAGCCGCAAGTTGCGTTAGTCATGGTCCACTGGCCTCCAGTCCATTAACAAGTGCAATAACATTCCCTTTCCGTACTCTGTGCTGAGATCTCGCCAAGGCGGAGTAATTAATGAGGCGAAGGGGGGGGGGGGTGAACAACGTTTCCAACGCTAGGGTCGGTGGATCAGATGGTCGAGCAATCATCACACCAACATCCAACGCACGTGATGAAATTGCAGCAATTAACGACGCGAATGTCGTCCATCAAACAGTCATCACACTTAGGGAAACGATCCCCGATGAAGAGGGGAAAGGGGTGGAGCCTTGGATATTCATAGGTATGTTGCAGCATGCCGACTGCATCCTATAAATACTGCAGCCCCTTGTGCATGAACCACTCGTATCTACTTTCACCTCTGATGATGGGTTAGAACGTTTCAATCGAGAACCCGTATTCGAGCATATGCTTTTCTAAATATTGATTGCACCTGCCGATATTACTCACCATGCCATAGCTAAATTATGGTTCTGCTGTTGTACGTGCTCATTGACCGGAGAACTCGACAGTCGATTGAGAGATGCGCTTTGTGAAATTTTATGCCATGACAATTGTCTGCTACGGCGACATATCCTTACACAGAAGTATTTGTTGTAGACGACTGCAGATTATCCCATCTCTTTGCGCGACTCACAGGCTGGCAAAGAGCTGGAAAATTGGCCTGGAATACTTAAGTAATATACGTCTTTCTCGAAGTATTTCATCTCTTTCCCTCTCTTCATTATTTGTGTTTCACATTCTGCCCCTCAAGAAGGGATACCAGAATGACTATTTCAAAGTTATAAGCTGAAATCAGCCAGTGATACCTAACTGCATGTATGTAACTACTGTTCGGTCGGTTAGAAGTTCAAGAGTTTAATCACGCTGTCCCTCTCTTTCTCCCTACCTCTCTTCCTTTATATGCGCATGTTAATCTAACCAATAACAAGAAGGAGACACGATCGCCGGGACAAGAACTTTATTAGCCTGACGTTTCGGATTCCTACTCGATTCCAGCATCAGAGACAAAAAAGCAGACACGGGTGGTTGCTGCACAAGGGGCTGCGGTATTTATAGGATGCAGAAGCCATGCTACCGCATACCTATGAACATTCACTGCTCCCCTTTTCATCCGGGATCGTCGTACTTGGTGTGATCACTGCTTGATGGCCGACATTCGAGTCGATAATTGTTGCAATTTCATCACGTGCGTTGGATGTTGGTGTGATGATTCCTCGACCATCTGACGCACCGACCTCAGTGTTGGAAAAAGTGTTCACCTCTGCGTTCCCCGCATGGCTTGTTACTACGCCTAGGCGACATTTTAGCACGCACTATGGAGTGGGAAATCGTTACACTTGTTGATGGACTGGGGGCAAGTAAACCATGATTTCAGTAGCTCCCGGCTCACGCGGTTGTCACCTCTTGCGAGAATTTCGGCCTCATCGAATTTGAATGTGTGGCCGGATCTCGTCGAATGAGCCGCAACTTGAGAGCTGGCGTCATTTCTGCGCACCGCTGCCGCGTGTTCGACCATTCTCGTTCGGAGCTGTCTTCCGGCTTCTCCGACGTAGTTGCTTTGTCCGCAACTGCACCAGATCCGATAAACGACTCCAGACGTTTTTAGCCGTGGCAGTGGGTCTTTCGGTTTCATGATCAGACGCCTGATGGTTGCCTCCGGTCTGTGTGCAACTCCAACCCCAAGTGGTGCGAGAAGGCGGCCAACAGCTTCCAAAACGTTCTTGACATATGGAAGTGCCCGCCAAGATTTGGTGTCCGTGTGGTTAGGCCTTTCGTCCCTTTTGCGTATTCACCGGTCGACGAAGTTGCGCGGGTAGCCATTGGCTTTGAAGACCCGTCGGAGGTATTGTAGTTCGACAATTTTATCTTTCGGCTCACTGCAGTGCGTTTCGACACGCCAGTAGAGCGTCCTTACGCAACTGCGTTTGTGGCCGATTGGGTGGTTACTGTTGAAGTTCAGTACTTGCATCGTATTTGTCGCTTTCCTGAACACTTTTGTTTTTAATTCACCGCAATCTTTGCGGCATACGAAGACATCTAGGAAGGCCAGCTGGTTGTTCTCTTCCTCCCTTATTGTAAATTGAATGTCCGGGAAGACGGCGTTGAGATGTTCTTGGAATGTCAACACCTGATCCCGTTCGATGACGACGAAGGTGTCATCCACATACCGGGCCCAGAATTTCGGTCTGTGGTGTTGGAAGACCAGCGATTCTAACCGCTGCAGGAGCGCCTCGGCGATGAATCTCGAAATCGGCGAACCCATTGGTGTGCCCTTCACCTGTTCGTAGACTGTCCAGAAGGGCCATTTCAGAGTTATAAGCTGAAATCAGCCAGTGATAGCCAACTGCATATATGTAACTACCTTTCGGTCGGTTAGAAGTTCAAGAGTTTAATCACGCGTAGAATCGGTAGGACGACGCCTGTGGAATATTTTCCACTAAAAAATGGAATTTTCAAAGTGTGGGTATTTCCGTCTACTCGTTTTTTCGGCTTAGCTTCAGATATCGACCATGCTACTTGTTTTTGACGTGGCGTCAATTACTATGTTTTGACCAAAAGAATGTGTTGTTATCGCAGTCCTGGAACTTCACAACGCCAATTTCACCTTCGCCACCGAATATGCTATTAGGTCAGCCAAATACAGTCGTTCTATGCTGAAAATGTGTCTGTACTATTGAAATCAGTGGGTTGGCTGAATAGGTCCAGAAAGGGGGTCTCACTGAATCAAAAATGGGTCGACACTACTCGCGTTTCATCAATGTACGCAATATAGTCTGCTTTGATATTATTTATATGGATATGTATATGACGAATTGAAGATCAGTAACGGCCGTGAAACAGCTGTCTGCTTCTGGACTGGGGCACTCTTAGTGGGCTGCTTATGTATTGCATGCAAACATATGTCAAGTAGGAGATCAACCCTCACAGTTAGTCTTGGTGAAACTAATTATTTTTCATTGGACCTGAACGGGTCTGTATGGGAACGAGGCCCAAACTGAACGTTTGATTGATAAGTGTAATCTATTAAGGTTCGTCCTTTCATAAAAACGGGATATGTGAATAGAGTGGAGGAGGGGGGGGGGAGTAGAGAAGGGGGTCAGTGACAGTGAGTGTTAGGTTGAGCCGTGTCAAGAGCGGCGGCGGTGGAAGGGGGGAGCGCGGAGACCTGTACACAGTTAATCGATCCTGGTCCACGGTAGACGCGGAGCGTGCAAGAGGTTCTTTTGCGCGCACAGACCTTTTCCTCTGTAGCCTGATGGCAGTTGTCTCTGCTATTGCTAGTAAACGCTGACCCAGTCGCTTAGGGTAGTTAGGTGGGGCCCTGTGACTCAAACGGAAGGCTTCGTTGTAATAGTATGAGAAACCACAGGCGAAGTATGTCATCTTTTCAGAAATGACCGCGTTTAGTACGGATTTTAGACAAAATACACACTATGCGGTCTGCCAAATGATGGAAGTAAACATTTCGTGCAATGTTACCCCGTGCAGTGGCATGCAAATATATATATTTTTGTTTTGGGTAATGTTTGGTTATGTGGTCCCACCTGTTGGGCAATTCTGTAGGGGTTGGAATAAGGCGTTATAGTTAGGAGTAAGGTTAAGTATTTGGTTTAGGGGCTATGGTGGGGGTTAGGGGTTGTGCAACTATTTCTCAGACACTCAAAGTACAACTGCGCATTCCCAATAGCTTTTCTTTTGCATAAAACCACTTTCTCCTCGCGGTCTTTGCGTTAGACGTCTAAACGTCTTATTACCACCGGCCTCGTATTACAGGTGGCCGAGGTTTTTACTTCAGGTGGGTCTACATAACCACGTCTGACCGTTTTTGTTTTGGGTACGTTGACAGCATGTTCACGCTATCGGGCACACTTTTGGTGTCCCAGTTCACCAACGAATCACTGTGAGTGAGCGCGTCCTTAACAGCCTAGTGCGAATGAGGCGTTCTCATGTTTTATGACGTCAGCATTTGAAGAGGAGATTTTCATGATAGAGGAGTCGGCTGAAGATAGCAGAGACTCACACCCACCGTTGGTCGGGAGAATCGAGTCACTGTCAATACTGTAAGCGGCACAATGTGTGAACATATCAGAGAGCAGCAAAGACGCATTCCCTGTGTCTTATCTAAATTCATTAAGGCCGGCCTTTTCCCACTAGGAGGTGGAGTTAATGGCCTGGTAGACTACGTCATTACATGAAAAATGTGCTATTCCCCGCTCCTGACATAAGTGCTGGCTAAAAGCCCAGCCATGTGTTGCGCAGTTAGTTTGATTTTGCGTGACACAGTTCAAGGGACTCGGCTGCGCAGTTGGTTCCGCAGCGTTGTCTATGCGGCTTCTGGAATATGAAATCCAGACAATATTGGATCTAAACATTTCAGAGAGTACTTCGCGCAGGACATGGTGTGACGTCTACGGGACTTAAATGCTTATTATTTTATCAATTATATTGAATGCATTTTGTATTGATCCATATAGTTCGATTTACGGGGATTTCTTGTAGGACTACAAGTTTATAGACCCCCGAAAAAAGGATTTCTTTTCACTCGAATTTTACTTTGGCACTGGTAAGCAATCAGGATGCAGACTTTTTGTATTGTGGTCTGCTCAACGTCTAGCACTCACTGTGTATTTATGCCTAACGATACTATTATTAGTGAAAAAACGCAAACGTCTACATCTCCTTTTAGAAAGCAAGGAGTATAAAATGACAGGGCGACAAAGGACGCATGCGGTGGCATCTACGATTATTCATATCCCATGGTTCTGCTGTGTCACTGTTGAGAATCTGGAGAAAAACATTATTATTATCCGCTCGGAATTTGTATTTTCATACCCGTCACGGAAGTGCACGGTGCATCCAAATCCACGCTTAATTCATTTTGCAGTGTTTGTGTAGATGCAGTCCTTGGACAATTTCAGTTTTTGCAATCGAAATTTTGAAAAAGTACTCACGCACACCACATGACACTTCACACATAAAGACATGCAGTGGGCTGATTTCCTTGGAAATGCCTATGAATGGGATTTTCCGGACGCCACATGAACGCACTGAAATTGCTATCATCCAATCAAATATGAGTGGAATCTGTGGAGATGCTATATATGTGGCGTACGATTTCCACCGTATAGCGGGCGACAGCCTCCTTCGACAACAAAAAATGGGACTCCGATCGTTGATCCTACTCCCGGCTGCATTTATCTTCCTTGGTGGCGTTTTCGGTAAGTCCGGTCACTTAATCCTCTGCTTTGCAATTCCCCTATCTTGCATCTTCATCCCACAGTCCATAGTTTAATGTAATGCATCCCGTTCCATGTTTGGCATTGCAAAAACGCGCATGAGGACGTCCTTTATTGTTGCTGGAATTTCGCTAACGAGATTTGTGGACACAATCTCCAATCTCACCCCAGTTTCTAACTTGCAACTTCATCTTTCCTGCTTTTAGCACGCACCGACGGATCATCGGATTATAAATTATGCAAAGGTGAACATACAGAGTGTACGACTTTAAACTTCAAGCCTGGAGATCAGACCAAAGGCCAGCACTGTCGCACGGCCTGTTCACAGAAAATAGGTCTGTATATTTACCTCATACATGCCTTCTTCTGAATTTCAATGAATTCTGAGTATACTGCATATATTTTTAGATTCCTAATCGACGCGGCCATATAGCTCACCAGTCATCAATCTCCTTCTTGTCCTTTAGGGGGCTTAAGCGAGAAAATCACAGCCTACTACTGTGAAACTCCTGAAGAGCCCTGCACATTGTACGACGTTTACGGACGACCAGGGTACGGCAGGAACTTCGAAAGGCATGTGGTCTGTGTGCAGGCGTGTCAATTTGTCGCGAAAGGTAAACCGCTATATTGTCCCTCCCCCTCACCCCCGATAGCACTTGCGCGCTCGTCTGCTCAGCATGTCAAACACCCGCAGTACTGACTAACACTCATTTTAACAGCATCAAAATTAACATCCGAGGCGCATTTACATGACATTTAAGAATTGTCTTCTCACTTTTCAGTGGAACAGAGCACCGAGACGTCCTTTAAACTATGCAGGGGTGTCGAGGAGAGATGCAGTGCAATTGAGAAGAAGGTTGGTACATTCGATGGCTTCAGAAAGTGCATTTTCAAGTGTGATGGCTGGGTGAATTGTAAGTTCTCATCGGATATCTTTGGCAATTGCAGCGCTTTGTGTCATCTTCGTTCTTGTTCAGCTAGTAAGCTGCGTCTTTTGTCCTCTGAAGTGGAAAATACTAAGGAGAACACAGCATACCTCTGTCCTCTGAGCGGCGATTGCCAGAAAGGCAATTACTTCACGAAGAGGAATGAAGCAGGCGCATTTGCCAGCTTGAAGACCTGCTTCGAGACTTGCATGTCAGGTGAGGTTCCACACGCATTGCATCTTGTCATTGTAACCTAGTAAGTACTGGTTCGCGTACCAGTTCGCTTCCATTGCGATATACGATAGGGAATTTGGACAGGCATATACAATTTACAAGTCCAAGTCCTACAGAGATATCATGCAATATCGGTATTCGTGCCTTTGGCAGTTATAATTACTTACAAGGTAGAAGTGTGACGTAAGCCTGTATTAAGAGCAAATGAATACATCTAGGTCCTTATCCTCTACTTGAGCCAACGCGTTTTATGTATGTCAGAATTTATGTCATTAACTTGATAGACAGTTCAACCGTCGTTTTCGACGATGTCCAGCGTGTGCTGCACAGTAAAGTGGAGCAGGGACGGAGATTTGCTCGTGATTTAGTTCGTAGTGAATGCGGACTTACGTAGCATCTGTCGCACCCACTCCTATTCCCCCGCCTGCACCCGGTGTCAAGACAGAGTCATTAACTTAAAGATGCATTCATAAGCCTGTAGCTCGCCAGTAGTTTCAAGGCCTCACATGGCTGTTACTGAATTCTGTGAAACAATGCGATTCCATTCTATATCGTCAGCCTTTAAAGATAAATTAATTGCTACGCGGACGGCAAATCCACACACTTTATGAGAATTACGTAATTGTTAATATAAACTGCTGTTTGTATTTCAGAGTGAGCCTATGCGGCATATTTTGGTGGTGGGTGAATTCAACTGAACTTGCTCTTTTATTGGTGTGGTTTATCTGCAATAGCTTTACGAATTAAATGTGTCGGGTCCTATGCATGAATTTCTTGGAGAGATAACGAGCGGACAGAAATTTCGAATTCCTTGCAAAGCCATTGTATCCCACCGATAGAGGTTCATTGATGCGGCTGCACCAATGAGGAGTCCGTTATCACTAGACTAGTTTATCTCATGCTTTCTGGCAAAACTCATACTGCAGCCGATAAAAATGGAAAGAGGATGGATATGTGGGGTTATCGATTTTCACCATGATTCGGAGGGAGTCTAGGGTGCATTCTTTCATTGACGATCTTTGCGTCAGTTGGAATTATGTCCTTGGAATAATCAACCGATTCGAGGAGGTGTAGCGATAATTTGTGAATAAGCCGCGGAAATTCAATGGAATACGTTCAGGGTGTACAGAGTTTAAGATGCCAAAATAAGGGTAGGACGCCAGAGGTGAAATTCAAGGCATGTCAATGAATATGCGGGCCTAACATTGCGCCATTTGACACAATGTAATGCGGCTAAAGTTTACTTCCTCAAAATGGGACTGCTGCCAAATTCCCCGTTTAATTCTGGAATTACAGGCACTTTCAATTTGCGTGGGGGTTAGGCTACAGTTTGCTGACGGTTAATCTTACAAAAAGAAGGTTTTATGATGAAGCTGGCCTACGCTACTAATGCATTTTTCAGCAGCTAGACAACCCAATTAGTGTAAGAGGGAGAACACGAGTAGTAAACTAATTTTGTTTTATAAAAGCATTGCCATATTTCATGGCCGACCTTACTCCGAGGCTGAGTGCAAAGTGGATTAACTGGAAGATGCGAATAAAGCCGCTTAGGACGGTTAACACTAGAAAAGAAAATTAAATTCCGACCTCCTTGTGGCCGTGGGGAGGAGTTCTTACCTGATGTAGAGACGTCCTAATGAGAGGCATCATTCGAAATCCTTTGGTCTCGAAAACGACCCATTGCAAAGATTGCATAGGGTGATGCAAATGACATACGTGGGCTTCATGCGCAAGGGGCTGCCGTATTTATCGTGAAATGTGCAATCATTTAGCATGACATCTGCTGGTTGATTAGTACTGTTTACAAAGTATCAAACATAGCCTGCATCCGTCGCGAAGTTCTAAGGCCCTTAAACGACAGTTTGTTTGCGTAAGGAAATTTGAGGTTTTTCTTGCAGGGGAAATATCGACGTGTACCAAATACATTCGATCACCGATTGAATGATCGTTTGATGGCGGGATTGATACGCTAGGCACCGCTTGCTGTTGTGGAGTGATTCGCCAAATTACCTTCGAGCATTTGACGAGGTTATAGAGATCAACTAATTACGGCTATGAACACACCAAGTGTCTCTGATTGAGCTCAAAAAAGCCCATTCTAGGAGACTTTAGAGTTCTTATATACTCCTGTTTTGCAAAGGATTTGGCTGGTTTTTGTTTGGTCTCAAATCCCCAAGCTTGCTTGCGGTGTCTCCAAACGAAGAGCGATTAATCAGTTACCTTTAGGACTTCATTCAAATAGGTAAGAGAATTGAATGATCATCTCCTTTTGGTGTCTCATCCTCATTCAGGTTTCTGCAGATACTGTTGACTGGTGTATCCCTCTTCATAGTAACACTGTCTTGAGAAAGGCCACTCTTGCTGAAAATCGCAGCCACGTG
Organism: Spirometra erinaceieuropaei; assembly: GCA_902702965.1. Lineage (NCBI taxonomy): Eukaryota > Metazoa > Platyhelminthes > Cestoda > Diphyllobothriidea > Diphyllobothriidae > Spirometra > Spirometra erinaceieuropaei. Next base: position 407,548 of record CACRXP010000248.1, on the reverse strand, counting down.
ACTTTCTTACTGGCAAATGCGCAAATGACGCTGTTAAGGCCATGAATGGCTTTTTTTAATTGTTGGCTGGAGATGGTCCAGCCCCTTCTAACCGCAGTGGATATAACCTTCAAGGTATATATTCGTCTTTTTATAAGGCATCCATGTAGACGCCGACGATTCATCTTATGGCTGACACGTTCCCATATAAATATACAGGCTCCTGAAAATTTTTCGAAAGCATGCTTGTGCTTGCCAAATACACTTTTTAATGATCATCATTGGTCGGAAATAGTCTAGCTTCCACTTACTGAAGTCGACGTGACGTTTAATTAGATATGGTCCTTCTACTCAATCGATTTAAGCAGCAGTTATGTGTTCTTAATTTTCCTTGCGAGTCGTGCAGACAACCATTTGTGGGTTCGGTATATTGCATGATAGCTTTGTCGACATCGAACGGGATCGAGTTATGGATTTCAAAGAACATCTCAACGCCATCTTCTCGGACACCCAATTTACGATGGAGGAAGGGGAAAACAACCAGCTGGCCTTCCTTGATGTCCTCGTCTGCCGTTAAGATTGTTGTGGCCTGAAAACCAAAGTATTCAGGAAGGCGACAGACACGGCGCAAGTACTGAACTACAACAGAAACCACCCAATCAGTCACAAATGCAGTTGCGTAACGACATTATACAAGCGTGTAGAGACACATTACAGTGAGCCGGAAGACAAGTTTGCTGAATTTCAATACCTTCGACGAGCATTCAAAGCCAATGGCTACCCGCGTAACTTCGTCAACTAGTGTCTACTTAAAAGAGACGAGAGGCGAAATCCAACCGACCCCAAATTTTGGCGAGCTCTTTCGTACGTGAAGAATGTCTCAGAAGCCGTCAGTCGTCTTCTCACACTCCTTGAAATTGGGATAGCACACAGACCGGAGGCAACTATAATGCGTCAGATCATGAGGCCGAAATACCCATGGCCACGGCAAGGGACATCTGGATATGAACCTGTGTTCTTTGGTCATGGAGCATTCTAAAACCCAACGCTCTGCAACTGCGTCATGGGCCTCTCGTCTTTTTCAGTGTTGTCGGCGACTTCTGCCATGGTAGAAGCGCGTTTACTGATGAGACTACGGAAGATGCTGCTCGTCCGTTTTAATGAATAAAAGAATAATGCGTGGATTTATGGAGCGGCAAAAATGCTGATTCTAATCACTCCTATAAATTTAAATCAACATTATAATTTGAAATACAGTTGAGACTAGCAGCTGCGGCTTTGACTCAAGTCTACTTCGGGATTTCGTCTGAGATTTCTTTTAACCAAAGAGAGTACGCATTGGAAGCATTGAGGACCTATATATTTCCTCCATCTAGCGGACAATGAGCATCATTAGCTGGAGTTGATGTCGCAGTGTAATCTTGTACTGGACAAAGGTTGCGGGTAGCGCATGGTGAACGGGCACTATTTAACGTCTCCCGAGTTTGGCACGCATACTGGTAACCCGGCCAATGCGATCCAGGTTTCACTTCCTCGAAAATCATACTGGCAAACGGTTAGTCAAGGTCAACTTATGATGTGAGCACTTTAGAATGGAATCAGAATTTTCGCATGTAGAAGAGGTAAAGAAGAATAATCTTCATTCTTTTCCCCTTCCAGAAAATGAGATTGGACACAGTTGTTGAGCATATACAGTAGGTTGGCTAACTCATGAAATGTCGACCGAAATTCTTAAATGCCTTTTCGTTTTAAGAAGATTAACTAAGCAGGGTTGTAAAACTAATCATTGACAAGCATTATTCTATAATAATTCAACTATCTCAGCATGCCGGCTTTCGAACGCGTTCTCTCCACAGGGTTCGGGGTCATCTAAAAGAGATAGTCCACAGCCTCATCTCCAACCGCTGTCCAATCATGCGAAGAAGACAAACGAACAGACCCCGCCGGCTAATTCCATCCTTGTGGAAGGAAGTTAAGTAGAAGAATAAATTTCGCAAAAAATTGGTTGCAGGAATTCCTAAACGGTCGAAATTTACAGAGAAAATTGGTCAAAATTCTCATTGTCAGAGATCGGCACGTTTCCGTAAAGGACCTTTGTAACCGCGCCCAGAATAATCCTAAAGTCCTTTACAGTTATATAAGGCAGAGTACGCGGAAAAGAGATTCAATCCCACTGTTGCGGACGACTGGGTTGTAAGAAAATCTCAGATGCCAAGAATGAAGCTGAATACCTCTTTCGGTTTTTCTGGTCCATCCTGAGAAGCGAACCCGTTTTTTTCCCACCCACTTTTGAAGACAAAGAAACGCCTACCACGGAATCAGTCCTCTTCACAGAAGCGCCTGCTAAAGAAGAGCTGCTAAACCCGAAGCAATGAACCTCCTCGGGCCCTAATGCAATCCTGGTCAAGCTGCTGAAGGAGTTAGCTTCCGAAATAGTCAAACCGCTAGCCTTGCTATTTCAAGCGTCATTTGCTACTGGGTGTCTGCCCTCCGATTGGAAGTCCGTTACCTTTACTCCACCCTTTAAGATCTGAAGTCGGGTGTCTGCAAACAGCCAACTACATAGGCTTCAAAAGACCTTCGACAGCCTTCCCCACTAACGTCTCATGCATAAACTGCGCGACGTAGAAGTTTGTGGAAGCCCTCTTGTATGGCTTCAGAACCTTTTCACTGGACAATCCCTAAGAGGACAGGTCGGACGCTAACAGTCCTCAGATGTTACCGCGGCTAGTGACGTGCCACAGGGCTCGGTTTTATGCCTCACGTTCTTCCACGGTTTCATAAATGGCTGCATCAAGGCCTAGACTGTGAGGTCATCCTGTTCGCTGGCAACGCAAAATTGTGGAAAGTTATTCGCAATGTGGCGGACGGTGACTACATGCAAATAACCTTGAACAGGCTCGAGAACTGGCCGAGGCGCTCGCTTATGCCCTATAATGTAATTAAGTGCAGTTTTCTTCAACTTAGCAGCTTCAAAACTTCCGGTTCAAGGGCGTTCTTCCGTCGCAGTCCACCACTGAAATAAAGTTGACATTCAGAAGGACTTAGGGTATTTGGATAACATCTTCACTCGAACTAACAGTGAACTGCGCGAAGGCGTCCAAGTCGGCCATGTCTACATTGCAACTCATTAGGCGAGCCTCTATGGGATTTGACCAAGACAGTTTTTCCAAATTATTGGACGTCTTTCGTGCTGCCGAATCTAGAAAACGGCATACAGGGATGGAAACCTTAGACAATCAAGGACAGTAACGTCGCCCAACCTGCATATATCTATGATACTTTCAACGGCTGAGTAAGCATTCATGTTTATTTTTTTTTCGTGTGACTGCCTGCTTTTTGAGTGTTATTATTTAAAAAATCTCTCTTTCTCGACTTTCCACTTACTGGGGCTTTTGCTTAGAGGATTAGGCGACCACTGCTACTGGTGTTACGTTTGACCATTCAGGTTTCAGCTTTATGCCCCGAGGAGGAAGCCTTGATGCAGTGGAAGCTCTGCGCTTATTAATCGATTGTTTCAGGCCAACGTAGGTCAGTTGTGGTCGCTAATCGAGACGTGTGTCCAGGACTCAAAATCTGTATTTAAAAAATAGTATAAAATCTTAAGGTTAAAATACGTTCGCGAACGCGCAAAGTAACTTGAACAGCAATATTCTCCAAAGCAGCTAAATAATCCGCAGAGAGGCATTAAAATGTAAAAGAAGTAGGTGATAAACGTGGAAAAAATAATAACAAAAAGAATGGGAAGCCCATTTTTAAACTTCCTGCGGCCATCAATGAGTCATAGCCTGAATTCTAACGGGACCACGCTGTCGGCTTTGCGAAACGGCTAGAGATCTGTGCTGGTCCCGAGACCGCACGCTCCTTCGATAGTCAACATTTTACGATGTGAAATGCAAGTAAACTCTGGGATATGTAACTGGCCATGTCAACCTAGAGAGCGTCTTCAGTTATTCATCGTCCTCTGGCAAAGGCGCGTTTAAAGAATGCTTAAGCCTTGCTCTTCAGTACCGGAATATCCATACACGTCCCTTATGGAAATTACTCTGTCGAGTACAAAGCCGTTATTCAAGTCATATGAGGTAAAACATTTTATCAAAAATGCAATTTATAGGCTCCAAAAAGAAGCCTTTGAGTTTTTTTGGCATCAACGGACCTTGATCGGATATTGTACTTATCATGACCAAAATATACGAAGACAGACTCTCTTCTATCCAAATCTAAACGTTCACTATTTTTCTGCGATGGCCATACGCCTGACTGTTCGACATCCGAGTTATATGTTGGTCGCAAAATCATTTCGCTGGCTTTCCTATAGGTCATCACTAGACAGACAGTGGAGGCGCTGGATAAGACGACTGGCAAACGTTAACACAGTTTCCTTATGCGTTTATTCGGGTACGTTTCATAGAAGGCAACCATATGCGTCGAGTACTTTGAAGGCTACAATTGCCGTCATCATCTCAGAATTTTAGTGCGCCGCGAGTAAAAGGGAGCGTCATTGCTCACTGATAACATACACGACAGCGAAAGCGTTTCAGTCTTGCCGGATAAATCGGTGAGGTTGTTGCTTTTGGATTTTATCAGAAATTAAACGCTGGCTTAGAGTAAACTGGTTTTAAGTAAGGTCAATAGGCCCTGTATAGTATGCTGTAAATCTGCTAGCTGTCTGTTAACAGTTTAGTGAATATAAAACGGTTATCTCGCTGCGGCTAATGAACTCCAACCCAAATATACATACTAAATTTCGGTTTGCTCTCACAGACCGTAATTCAAACAAATTTACTCAGAGTTAGCGGGATAATTTCCGAGAAAATTAAAAGGCAACAATTTCTCGACTGAGGTATCTCCTAGTTGGAACACGGGGAATGCAGGTTGACCTCGCAGCCGTGTCATGCGGCAGAAGAATTTCCACGAGCTGGCTTCTAGTCAGTACCTGTACTGCTAGTATGGCATCCTGTAACCCCAAACCAGTGCGACCTTTCAGCAGTGCTTACGGTTAAGATGAGCTTGAATTCTGCTGGTAATGCCTTATCGCATGCTTGCTTTAAAAGTCACGGGTAGACTTATTGAGCGTATCATACAGACCTAAATCCACTTCAAGAGCAACCACCCCGTTGGTAACAAACGCAGTTGTGTCAGGACCCTCTTCCAACGCGTTAAAACACATTGCAGCGACGACAATAGGAGGAAGGAGGAGATTACGTACTTGCACGCCCTATTTAAAGCCATCGGTTATCCTAAGTCCTTCATACGCAAGTGTCTTAAAAAGCCCCACCCTGAGCGGTCGGACGGAGAAAACCCGAAATTTTGGCTCGCAATCCCTTATGCGAAAAACGTGTCAGAGGCGACGGCAAGAATCCTAAAGCCTTTCCGGATCGGAGTGACTCATAAGCCAGAGTCAACAATCAGACAGCAACTAATGAGGCCCAAAGACCCGCTACCGGTGACAGAACAATCAGCGGTGGTCTACAGCATACCATGCCAAAACTGTGATGCAAGGTATGTTGGTGAAACGGGCAAACGTCTTGGCACAAGATTGCATGAACACCAGCTTGCAATCAACCGCAAGGACAAGCTCTCTATGGTTTATGGCCACGTCAAACAGCAGAACCACAATTTCGCCTTTGAAAAGGCAAGGGTAATCAGCCGAGCAAATGATAAGATGGCCAGACTGGTGCTCAAAAGTTGGTCCTCGACTGGCACACTCAAAAGAGCACAAGATCTGCATCCCGCCTATCAGGCGCTACGCACACAGCTCGAGTCAGTGCGGACAAGTCCATCAGGACAGTCGAGCAAAGTGATGCGTGGCCGACAGCCTATGTCAGCAGAAAGTGGGAGAGAAGCCGGCCGGGGGTCATGTTACCAGCATGCGACGCCATCTCACCGCAACGCCCACGAGGCTGAGATCAACTCACATGAGCCCCAACAACTGATCAGTCCGTTGAGTGACGAGAGGGAGGCCGACAAACATGCTGGCTCGCCAACAATTACGACGGCCGAAAAGGGGTCATTAGTGGCAGGAGCCCACCGGCGGTCAATCGTGGAGAGGTCAACGCTAATCGGCGGCGAACGGGCAGGTCAAAGTTCGTGCCTCGCGCACGGATATAATACCAGGCAGGTATCAAGGCTGACGCAATCAAGACCAGCGGGAACAGTCAACGCATTACTCTGATGATGGAAACGAGGGGGTTTCCGAAACGTCAGTAAAAATATAACTCGGTCCATGAATTCGCCCCATCTTCTTATTCGTCTTCTTCGGGGGATGATGAACGCGAGACCTAAATCTGTAGATCTGCCCTTCAAAAATTAAAGCAATTATTCAGCTTGGGTCAGCATCTCAATTGCCGTCGTACAGTCTTGACAATTCAGGTTTTCAACGTACAGCACTGGGCCCCCTCTCTCTCTGAGCAAGTGCCTTTCAGCGAAATGACACAATCACACGCTGACGTCTAGAGCTCAACTCCCAGCTCCTCCTCAGACCCGGCAACACAGAGAGGATAAGCAAACGTACAGAGGATTGCCGTATACATAACATGAAGCTGATGCCCAGATGTCTTTCTGGTAAAAGTAGCAGGATGCATGCTTTCCGCACAGGTTCCCACATGTTTCGCTGATTTTCGACTGCCGCACTAGTGTCCCTAGTGACTCGGAGAGTTGACACGTCATACGCACGCTTCACCGGACCGCTTTTCGAATGATCAACTACACCGACCAAAAATAGTAAGCAGGTTTCCATACGAAGGTAAGTATATTGTAGCAAGCATATAGGTATTACCAATATTATAAAACGTTCTCATCTAAAATTTTCCGTCTTTTTAAGCACTAATTTACGAATATAGGTATTATCTCCAAGGCGTTTTCTGACGAAAAGGGCTCACTTGCACGTGATGTATATAGCGTCTTTGCTCACAGAAGGTGTGTTTATTGTGCCTGAACTGTCCTTAGTGGAAGACTAACATGAAAGGCATACCAGTGCATGGAAAATTTCCTATATGGAGGCGACACGGTGGAAGGCAGGTCAAAACTTGTCTTTGTTCAGTTAGTCAAGACACAGAGATAGCTACTGCATCTCCGCTTCATCCCCGACTCCTGAATGTTGGCCCGCACTGGCAAATACCTGCGAGCAGTGATCGCGGACTTCCAGCGCTGCACCAGACGTCTCGCCCTCCGGACAGGCTGCAAGGGATTCTGAATGAGGCGACGTTTCTGACTCCAAGTCCACGGCAGGATTCTCAGTGGGGGGATTTTGACGCAAATTGCTTGAGTAAGTGGACCTATAGGAAGGTAGCAGAGGAACTAATAGTTAAATGTAGCTTTTTTCCAGAACTTGCGCAGCCTGATGCATTCATTTAGGAAGAGACTCTTTTCACATGGTGTGATGCAAAAATACCTTTGGGGCGAAATTAAAATGTCGCAACTCGATTGATTCAAACTACACTAAATTTCATGTGGCTTTAGAGCTCCAAGCTGGCGTTGTCGAATGCGGTTGACTGAGGAGCTGATATAGTAGACTGGCTGCCTAATCTGAACTTACTGAGAAATCAGTCTAGAATCTGCCAGCTGACTGCTGACTACCACGCTCATTTCACCAATAGGTGTTCTTATTCCACAGAGATTGCCAAATTTCGCGCATGTGAGTCAAAAGGCATATGTAAATCCGTCAAAAATAATTATTAATAAAGTTAGACTGGCTTTTGGATAGTGGATTCTAGATTGACTGCTTAGGAACTCCAGCTTGGGTGGGTAGCTTACTGTATCAGGATTGGTGAATTCCATGGGTGACATTAAGCTAGATGTGTAGCACTTGAAGTAACTCACGGTTCCCACTCAGAGCTACTTAGCTTGGGCGGTAAGATAGTTGGCTGAACACATGCCTCGACCTTGCCGCTGTGGGTTCGAATCCCACCATCGGCCTCATTCTTTACTATTTCATCAAGCAGCAGTGTCAGGTACGACTCAAAATAACTAGAGATGAAGACGTCGGGTGTAGGGACTAGCATGCTTGGCGGATTCCGTCCAGCCATGTCGGTAGAGTAGCACAATCAATACTGAATCTCAAGGTCGTTCCCGAATTCCCCTACCGCCCTGCCATTAATTTTTCAATATTCTGCAAAATATGCGTTAAAGTGGAATTTTCTATTAATGTGGTTATTCGTGTTCCCTCGTTTTGTTTCGCGTTTTTTTAGACCAAATATGAAAACAGTGCAAAACGACCTCTCTACCCTCGTCATCTAAAATCCTGTAACTGTGCCATTTCTCTAGAATTTAAATTGTCTTGCTAATGTTAATATTTTAAGGACAAAAACCACTAATTCGCTGTGGTTAATTTGCTCAGTCTGTTTGGTATTTGATGAGTGTACGCTAAGCAAATTATGGCAGGTTGCTAACGCCTCTCTTGGACGAATAACAGATGTTCAACCTGTTGTAGAACATGACTCAGATGTGACAAAGATAGATGAGTCCTTAAACTCCAAAAAAAACAGAATTCCTTGTAGACATATTGCATATTTTCGCCATAGTGGGTCAAAGGCTTACACAGTGCCTGCAGATCCTGGTTTCCTGTCGAGAGAGACGGTGATCTGTGTCTCGTTTATTTGGTGCGGCTGTGACTCAAGCACCCTTTTTGGCGAATCAGAGTCACGGAAGTCAACGAAACCACGACCGGTGAATTGACGTTCCTCTAGCACGCCTACATCCATGACAATTCCAAATTTGGAGAAGTACTCGTGCAGACTGCACTCGTTTATCGATTTAGGCAGAGATCCAAGGTAGATTTTGTTGGGGTCCACGTTCTGACTCAGTTCCTTCCCAGAACTAGGTTTAAAAGGACAAAAATGTCAAGGTTACACAATGGTCGATATGTCGGCCACATTTTTCGTGGTCTAGGACAGACGTGCTTGCAAAAAACATTCTACATACTCGGAGTATAAGAAAGGACTACCCGCTAACGTCATTAATATATATCCTATCTGAATTGTCATGTCGTGATGAATATTTTAATTTTATGCTCTGGTTTAGAGACTGCTGCCTCACCTACGTTCTGATATTAGAATAATTCGGTTAAAGAAGTTCCTTTGTGACACTGAATGTTACCATTTACAGTCAACAGGACGCAAACCTTTAGCTCAACTGAAGGAGTAAGCTTCTATTTTTTTTCTGCGCTGAATTGGCATGTGGCTTACAGGTGACGGAATAGCACAATCGCTCAACAGGCTTTCGATTTTCTTTTGTCATCCTTGCATTTTGGCGTCCCAGCACGCCATCAGGGAATGTTTCCCCTGGCTGGCATACACATTCACATTCGAAAATGGTCTCTTTCCTGTCGGGCCTTCAAGAAGGCCAAAATTTTATGGCACAAATAATTCCCTTATCTTCACATTTCTTTGGCCGGACACATGTTTGTTCACGAAAATCACAGATCTTCTAGGCTATTTGCCACAACATTTGGCCGCAGTGATTGACAAGTTTGCATCATGGCCAATCGCAACTCACATCCCGAATGTAAGTGTGGTTAATATTGGTAGTGAATTCCTGATCACTGGATATTCCACTAATGGGTTCCCTGGACAATAACCAACATCGGAGCCACCATTGTGAATGTTGACTGTCATATAGCCTAACTAACTGTCGTCGTTATTCCCACACATTCAGGTTAGCATACCAGCCATCATACAACTATCTGCAGTAGGTGGGCAAACTCAAGAAATGTCAACAGAATTTCCAAAATGCCCTTCCGTTTCGAAAAGATTAATTAAACTGTGCTATATAACTAATAATTATGCAGCAGAATTCTATAATAATAATTCAGTTACCACAGGAAGCTGGCTTTTGAACAAAAGTCTTTCTGGCTGCATCCAAAAACCATACAGCTTAAAAAATGGCTACTTAAGTTAAATGCATTTTTCATTGATTTTCGATGTCCTTGAAGATTTAATTATATTTCTTAGAAAACATGCATAAATATTTTAATTGTTTGCTCATTCAGTGGAAAATTACGTCTTCTTTCTGCTGCACGCTCGACGGAAGTGTATTATTCGATTTAAGGTTACACTTGTGAGAACTTTTTATATGGTGTAATGGCCCTTCATAAAACGTCATGTCTTTGCATTTATCAATATGGCTTACAAAGCTAAGGATGTGGCTCAAATTCACTGTTTAATTTTATGAACCCTATACTGTCCCCCTCTATTACCCTAGAGAAATGTATGGTTTTGCGTACGCGGAATTTATACGGCTTGTAGTTTGGTAACCCTCGATGCATGTGTAACGGTGGGGTTGGTCCAGAATTATTTGGAAATCGGCAAAGTTTTATAAAACCAAATTACACCCTTCCTTTGACTGTAAATTTAGAAGAAGCCGTAGTTTTCTACTGAATGAGCAAAAGAATGAAAATTTTTGTGCATTTTTTATGAAATATAACTGAATCACTTAGATCATCAAAAATTAATCAAAAAATACATGTTACGTAAAAAGCCATTTTTTAAGAAGTATGGTTTCAGGATACAGCCAGAAAGAAGTTTGTTTGAAAGCTGGAGTCCTGTAATAACTGAATTATTATAGAATAATGCCGCATAATTATTAGTTTTACAACCCTACTTAATTAATCTTTTCGAAATGGAAAGGCCTTTCGGAATTTCTTTTGATATTCCTTGAGTTAACCCACCTGCTCTAGATAGTTGTATGAGGGCTGGTATGCTAACGTAAATGTGTGGGAATAACGACGACAGTTAGTTAGGCTATATGACAGGCTACATTCATGTTTTGTTTAATTTCCGAGGAAATTAATGCGCGAACTTGGAGTAAATCTTTCGAAACTGACCTTTTTAGGCACGGTCCGAAGTTTGACATAAATATTTGAGCTGAAATCCATCAGCAACTGCGGAAAAACCGCTTTATATTCACAAACATCCAACAGGCAGCCAGTAGTAAGGATTGTGCAGTGATTAACCGTACTAACAACGCAGTATACATTCGCAATGGTTGCTCTGAAAATTGTTAATTATCTGGCAAAAAGTGTTTTGTTGGGTCGGAAATTGTATGCGCAAACATGTATATATAGATTGGGCGCCACGTGCTGCCACTTACGTGTGGCTTTAGAATAACTTCTCGTCATACCACCTACCCCGACAGGCCAACACTCTGTGCACGCTACGGGCATCCAGAGACACATCACCAGAGCCGGTTAAAACTGACAATCATGCTTATCTTCCTACCATTCCGCCGCTACGTTTAAGCACTTCGCGTGGTGTTCGTCTAGCGGTTTTTCCACATGTAGATAGAAAATGCATCTTTTCTTGACGGTGGGACTTAATAAAACAAAAAAGCCCAGAATCGTCTCAGCACATGACGTCCCTTCCTCCATTCAAGAACCCCTCCTCCCCTCATATCCTTCTGTGCACTATGAATCTACAAAATTCTTGAATCCTGCCATTCACACCTTCTAGAATTGAGGTGCTCCATTAATTACGTGATTGTAAAAAAAAACAGGAAAAGTGGAAATGGTTTTCGAGTTGCCCAAATTTGGAGACGAAAATATGTTTACAACAGGCACCGTTATTGTAGTCCGTTCCATTGTGACGACACTTTGAGGCGTCTCTACAAGTTATGCACTATGCTTCAGGTGTTGATGTTGTAAATGCCGTCAAATGCGGACGAGTTCTGAAATACAGAAGAATCAACTCTCACTTGTCCAATTCACAAATCCTTCTATTTGTAGATCAAATGCTTACCCGGTGTCTGTTGATCTAGGTTCCTCGGTGCGAGATACGGTAATTTGTCTTTTGTTTAATTTGTGTGGCTGGGACTCAATCACCTTCGTTGCCGATTCAAGGTCACGGAAGACAATAAAACCACGATCGAGTCGTTTAAACCTTTCCACCAATCCGACGTCCTTGACAAGGCCAAATTTGGAGAAGTACTCACGCAGATCGCTTTCCGTTACCGCTTGGGGCAGGGATTCAATGTTAATTCTGTTTGGGTCCGAATTCTGTTTCACTTCCTTTTTAGATCTAGGTTAAATAAGCGGAGATCTTGAAGTAAGGCATTTTCGAAATGTCTAGGTGTCGAACTTTTGAAGTCCTGGTTTGTTACAAGGAAGCGAGTTATATCAAAAATTCTAAAATGGAAACGCCAAACATCTATAGAAATTTTCTTCGAAGCCGGACAGATAAATGACATGCGCTGTATAGTTGTCAGTCTATTCATAATTATGCTAGAAAATATTGGTTCGATCTCAGTTTCTGAGGGAGACGATGCTAATGGCAACATCCACATTCAATGGATCTGGGTGGATATTCAAATAACAAAATTGACGCTACAGAAATACAGCCAGTAACATGATAACAATAATAAACCTTTGGAACAGAGCGCTAAGACGATATCGGTCTGGTGACATTATGATGTGTGCTGGTATACTGGACCAACTTGTGCTGAAAAGCTCCATTGGATGTGCATATGACGCTATCTGCAGGCAAAGAAGTCAAAACCCCGACCACTCCGTTGAAAAAGAAGAACTTTCTTAGGTCCAGCCTGGCGCCAGTCACACGTATTTTGAGTGGATGTCCACGGAGTTTCGTTGTGGTTGCTAACTCAAAGAAGTCAGCAAGTAAAAGACAGCAGTCCTGACCGCGCATAATAAGCAGTGTGTCTATCAGGTGGCCTCTTAGTTGCCTGTAACTCAGAGGAAAAAGGCCGAGATTGGATAACCGTTTTTTATAGGGTAGTGTGCCCTGTCCAATAACATGATTGGTCGCCCATCTTTAAACTTTCTCAAGGATGTTGAGGTTTTTAGTGGTCCAGGGTTTCCGCGCTTGAATATCGAACTCCCACTTTTCCTTGTCACGCCGTGCAGCAAAGATGTCGAAACAGTTCTTATTGGAAGTTGGCCTTGAGCGGATACGAAAACTGACAGCCGAAGGGCTGCTGCGTGAGTCGTTAGCTAATGTTTTCAACATCAGTCAGGTGGCTCTTTGAAGAATTATTAATAATCAAACAGTGCCTAGAGCTAAGCAAGGTGGACCAAAACGGTCCACAAGCAAGCAAGACGACGATTTCATTCGTTAGAAACTGAAAAAGTACCATTATAGGCCCCGTAAGTCTCTTTGCATGGATCACCTGTCAGCGTTTTCTTCGCGCATAATTAGAAAAGGAATGAAAAAATTCGGCCTCCATCTGCAAAACGCCGAGTCAAAGCCATGTTAAGTAGGAAACTTACTAGAGAACGTTTTTTGCTTGCTCAAACTTATATTGATCACAGACATTCATTTTTGAAAAGCATTTACTTTTGTGATGAGGTCCTATTTTTAGAAAAGCCTCCGAAGTCAATCTAGGTGGTGAAATGCGGGAAGAACTTCCCACGCGAGCACACTATATTGACGCCAACTTTCAAGAACTGTCGACGCCTGATGGTTCGGATGGCCATCAAGATTGGAGAGTGACCAGTTTGGCGTTCAAACACGGAAACTATAAACAGCAAGGTCTTCATCGACATCGTAACCGATGTCTCCGGCTACAGCGGGCCTGGATCCCATCGAAAATCTTTTTGCATTAATCAAAAGAAAGTGGGGCAAGGCAAGAACACATATTTCTCGAGTTCCCCTTCCTTACACTCAACGTACTGCCCTTATTTCATTCGAACCAAAGATCGGTGGACGCAAAGCGGTTATCTGCACGCTCTGCTCGCCGCCAACTATTTTGCCAAGGCAAAGTCTCAGTGCCGAATATGGAGAGGAGGAGTCTTTGCGCCTGTTGATTGATTAAGAACTAAAAAACGTTGACTCGATCAGTTCACGGCCCACACGGTTGTCGCTTGTAGAAAGCATTTCTGTTATGTCAAACGGGAATGAGCGGTTGTGTTCTGTCGAATGAGCCTCAACCTGGAAGTCGAAATCGTTCCTCCCCACTGCTACCGCCTACTCAAATATCCGTGTCCGGAGTAGTCTTCCGGTTTGTCCGAGATTGTTGCTGTGCCTACAACCTCCCCTGACCCGAAAAGCGACTCCAGATGGTTTTTGCCGTGTTAGTGGATCTTTCGGCCTCACGATCTGGCGCCTTATGGTTGCCTCCGGTCCGCGTGCAACTCCAATTCCAAGGGGCGTAGGAAGGCGACTGACGTATTTCGAGACACTCTTCACGTACGGCAAAGGTTGCCAAAAGCTATCTGACTCTGTCTTTGATGATTGATTTGAGTGAAAATCCGAAACGTCAGGCCAATAAAAGGGAGATGTATTAGATCGTGCGGGGAATTCACCTGTGGTCTTCAAAGACAAATCGGGGAGCAGGAAATGCATGGACCGACATTTTGGATTTTCATTTGTTTACACGCGCCAATCAAGTAGTGCGCAATCTGACTTGCCTTCCATTAGTCCTGCCTCTGCTTTTTTGTCTGGTACGCAACGTCGGATGCCCGAGGACGGCTAAAGTTCGGCTCAGTCTTTTAAACCATCAATTGCGATTGGCGTCAAACGAAGGGCTGACTTACCCACAGGGTAATAATCGGCCCCCAACCTACTAAGTTTCCCATGTTGATTTGACAAATATGTCAATGCGTTTCCACTTTATTCTCTGGAATTCGACCTAAATTTGTTCCCACAATGAAGATTTGATGTAAAAATGATACACGTTAAAAATTCCGAAAATCAGTAGTACTTCAACAGTCAAAAGTGACCTTCAATTACAAGATTTAAGTCTGCTCAGAACACGCTAATAATACACAAATGATAGAGTACAATGCTAAGAGATCCCTGTTTCTTGCGAAATGAAAACTGGTCAGGAGATGTGCAGATGTTGAGGGCTGAACGCGGTTAAATGTACTTCAAACATACTACAGGCGACTTTGCGCCAAATTCCAAGAGGGAACATATTCCCACGTCTTAGCATTAACCCTATGTCTAACTCCTACTCTGGAGGAGGAGGAGGAGGAGGAGGAAGAGGAGCAGTAGGAGCCGGATAGGGGGATGGGGTGGGGAGGAAGAAGAAGAAGAAGAAGAAGAAGAAGAAGAAGAAGAAGAGGAAGAGGGAGAAGAGGAAGAGGAGGAGCAAAATGAACATATACAGTGAGTGACCGATCTCATGAAATGTTGGCTGAAATTCTGAAATGCGTTTTCGACTAGGAAGGATTACTTGGTCGCGGTTGTAATACTGACTATCTTAAGGCATACTCTTATAACATTTCAGACTCGGAAACATGTCGGCTTTTAAATGCACTTCTTTGCAATCTCCTGTGGAAAGCGTGCTCGGTAAAAATGACTACTTAATTAGCATGCATTTTTCCCATTGATTTTTGATGGTCTTGGAAATTCAAATATATTTTATAGAAACCATAAACAAAAACAGGCTTTCTTTTAGTCAATTAATAGAGCATTACGTCTTCTTAATATTTTATACTTAAGAAAGGAGTATAATTAGGTTTTTAAAAAGTTTTCTAATCGCCAAATAATTTGGAGGCTGATCATTCGTTGCACTTGCGCTTAGTGATTTCACTCTACAAAGTGCATGCGTTCCGCGTAGAGAAAATCTCATATTTTTCTATTCCATTAAAGAGATATCACACAGATTCCATAAAATTTTGCAATGGATGCGGACCATATTGTACATTTTATGAGGAGCAGTAATAAACGGCCAGGTACGATGCTATGTGAGTGGAAATTTCGCGGTCTTAAAAAGTCTCATAATTAGAAACTTTTTTAAAAGCTAATTATACTCCCTTCTTAAGTATAAAATATATAGAAGACGTGATGTTTTATTGATTGACTAAAAGAAAGCCTATTTTTGTTTATGGTTTTTATAAAATATATTTAAATTTCCAAGACCAACGAAAGTCAATGGGAAAAATGCATACTAATTAAGTAGTAATTTTTACCAAGCACGCTTTCCACAGGAGATTGCTAAGAAGTGCATTTAAAAGCCGACATCCTGCCGAGTCCGAAATGTTATAAGAGTATGCCTTAAGATAATTAGTATTACAACCGAGACCAAGTAATCCTTCCTAATGGAAAACGCATTTCAGAATTTCAGCCAACATTTCATGAAATAGGTCACCCACTGTACATATTTGGGAACAAAGGTATTTATACTTGAAACACATAGGAATGGAATTTCATTAGGCAGAGTCAGACTGCAGTTATTTAGCAGCGCCATCGTCCCCCTCCCCCCATAAACTGTCGTTTGTTAACATAAGAGACGAGAAGGTATTCGAATTGCCTCGGAAAAATAGATTCTATCGAAGCAGGTTTGGATAATCCACGCTGAAAGTCTGCCAGCATGCTGCTTTTCATGCCTTAGACGAAACTTGATCCCAATGATGCCAAGAGCAAATAGAATCACTAGAACTCAATGAGTGGATGAGCAAAGAAAATAGGGACTGCCTAGAGACGGGGAGAAGGAATTGCATATGTAAAAGGCAGAGGAATAGCAAACGTTAGAGCATTCTGGTAGAAAACTCAACTGGACTCGCTGTTGGGTCCTGCAGGAAAGGTAATCACTACGGAGCATTGCCGGATCGACTTTGAGACGACGACCATGCAGGAAGTGACAGGCCTCCAGAACGCCATCATTCATGGTCCCTGCGTCAGCGAAGGTGACGAACCCGTAGCCCCGAGACACGCCTGTTTCCCTATCGATTATTATTTTGGCCCGCCTTACTGTGCCAAATTTGGAGAAGTAGGCTTCGAGATCGGCTTCCGTGGTGTCTCGTTTCAACTGACCAACATATATGGTTTGCTTGCTAAGGGTGACATCGTCATTGCTTCGCTCTTTGGCCGCAGTGTCAGGTGTGACATTCCTCATCTGATTATGGTTGGAAACACCGTGCTGGGCAGATCTTTGGAGTAGATGAGTAATCGAATGAAACAACAAAAAATGAATGCATGCACCTAAGGAGACGGGTTTTTAGAGACAGATCTATTTCAAGAGTAGACAGTATGGTTTTCAGGATATGAACTAGAGTTAATCTTTGGATAATGAAAGTACATTCACATTCACTGTCCCTCAGTTTTTGTCTCGCATCTATTTTATCTTTGGCAGCTGCCTGGCGCCTGATATGCTTGTGCTTGATCCACCCCGGCGAATGCGCGGGCTAAAATAATTATTTCTGGACTGCTGTAGCTCACGGACGTTTCTCGGTTTCCCTAGCAATTAATCTTATTCCGTTGAGGTTAGTGTTTTGCTAAATCTGCACTTTGTGTCCGGCAACTTAGTACAAGTGACCGTCTCTCACATCAGCCATGTGCAAGTGCCTTCATTTAATCATTACATGACCTGCTCTACTGCAGTAACTTAAGAAATAATTACCGAAGACCCTGCGGTTAAATGTGGCAGACTGTTCGCTCTGCGTACAGGAAGCTATTTGGTTAAAATCGATGGCAGATCTGGACATCAGATGACTGATAGTTGCACAGGTTCAAATCAAACTCTGCATGTTTTGGTGCCCTTGGCAAGATCGGTGTCCAAGGCATGGTGCAGATCCCTCTCGGTGAGCAGCTAGTAATGGTGTAGACAAGCCCTTATCCGTTCTCTCCGGATATTGATTGT
Organism: Spirometra erinaceieuropaei; assembly: GCA_902702965.1. Classification (NCBI taxonomy): domain Eukaryota; kingdom Metazoa; phylum Platyhelminthes; class Cestoda; order Diphyllobothriidea; family Diphyllobothriidae; genus Spirometra; species Spirometra erinaceieuropaei. Next base: position 390,037 of record CACRXP010000248.1, on the reverse strand, counting down.
GCATTGGTAGAGGGGCGCTCACCGAACGATTCCACGGAACTCACTCGACTTGTTGTGCTTTAGGGCTATCTCTCTCGAGTCCAACCAGCAGCCGCACAGCGGCTCATGATCTAAGCAGAATGGTATTACCAAAAAAGACAAGGGAGACTGGAATGGCCATTTCTGGCTTATTAGCCGTCGTCAGTCAGTCATATCCAACCTCGAATTGTGGAACATCTGGGGATCGAACTCGCGACCTGTTAGTTAGAAGTCCAACGCCTCTAAACACTGGGTCACGGGCCCGTTGTCCTGTCGATTGCGATCGGGAATATACAATGGTAGAGAGGGCGCTCACCGATCGTTTTTACGCGACGCACTCGTCCCGTTGTGGCTCAGTGGTTAGAGGCGTTGGACTCCTAACTAACAGGACGCAAGTACGAATTTCGGGTCTTCCAAACTTTGGGGTTGGTATGACTGGCTGACGACGGCTAATAAGCCAGAAATGGCAATTCCAGTCTCCCTTGTCTTTGTCGGTCGTACCATTCTGATTGTGGATTTCTGAGGTTTTGCTTGCCCATTTCTTACTGCGTTTGTATAACCGGACGTTCGTGCCATGGGGCGGTTCCTGTTGTTGGACGTGCGAATTCGAGAAAAATCCCTAGCGTTTCACGACTAGGTCGTTTAACTGTTTTACAATCAAGAGCTTCCTTATCAACATCCGCTTCGACTGCTTAAATTGATTGCCTTTTTAATGACGCGGCAGTTTCTTTTCGTCCGTCTCTGATGACATTCTGCTCTTTCCACTAGGTTATTTAATGTAATTCACGATCACGCTTATGTGCAATGTGGTCCATATACGCGTCCCATAAACTGTAATTTAGTTTGGATTTTTCATAATTTAATTATATTCACTTTGCTACGAGGTGTTTTTACTGCAAATAATGGTGCACTGGCATTAATGTTGCAATTTTCTTTCTCCCCTTATCTTTCTCATGTATTACGATGGGCTGGTTCTCCGGATATGATATTTTGGTACCGTTTTCAAACACTGCAGATTTGCAATCATAAAAGAATTTGACTCGGATTCTGAAATATGTCTTTAGTTCAAACAATCACCTCAGTAAATGTGTAATATTAATAATATTGCAGCATAGTCTCAAGATATATCATTTGGGCCATGATGCTGCCCGTCTGTCTGAATTGCACTTTTTTCAAAAATGAGCACTAAATCAGTAGGAAATTTTCTTTAATGATTTTTTGCTGTCCAATGCATTAAAATTTATTTTGGAGAAAACACGCATAATAATGTACTTTTTTAACCTCCTTAATAGCAAACTATGTCTTTTTCAATTTTCATACCTGAAGATAAAGTGCCATTTGCCGGATTCTTTAAAATTGAACAGCCATTGCAGTTGCATTTAAGATTTCTAAACCACAAGCTATATTGATTCTGTTTGAGAAAAATTATGCAATTCTAGAGACTCTTAAGAAGATATTGTATTAGGCCCATGAAATTCGCAATTGATGGGGACTACGTCGTTTACTTTACAAAAGACGTATATAACTGTACTGACGCGTAATCTGAAACTTTTTTAGACCTAGGAATACTTTTTTTAGCAAAACAATTAAAGCAGGCTCAGATGGCCAAAGATTTAGTGTATAGAAGGAGTATTCTTCTGCGTTATGTGTCATAGGTTATATATGAGAATTTAAAAGGATATTAAAAATTAATATGAAAAGTACATAGTCGTCACTTTTTCCAAAGGGCGGTGTGAACAGGCAGCCAGAAAAAATCTCGTACTGTGGTAACTAAAATATGTAAAGACAATACTGCATGAAAATCCATAGCATAAGACTACTAGAATAATTTTCTAATATCGAAAACACCTTTCAGAATTTCCATCAACATTTCATGAGGTAGCACATCTACTGTAATATTATATTTTGATCCTATAAATCCGCGCAGATTGCGGTTGTTTTTTGAAATTTGACAATTGCTTATAGATTTCCTTATGTTATCAATCAACTCGGCATAAAGTATGTTCTGTAAACCTTAGGCCTTAATTAAAATGCTGGGAGGCATTGGCCCTTCAGAATTCAAAAGTAATTTGCGATTATTAAATTTCGCTTATGGTTATTTGTCATGATCATAATCACTTGACAAATTACAAAGTCCAACAGGATGTGGTTTTTTAAAAGTTATGGCGGGACGCAAGTAGCGTACGAATAAATAACGGAGGGTACACATAATTTCTTAGGGAGAAACTCATCCATTTTAGGACAGCTATGTTTAAAATACTAATCCCTCGTGTGATGCCCTACTTTCCGCTACCTTTAATGTCGCTTTTTAAGTAACCTCCTATCCGGCCGCCTGTCTCAATTGCCCTCTTGTAAAAATGACCACTTAATTGGTGTACATTTTTCTTATTGGACTTTTTTGCTGTAGAGAAAACACGCATTAAATTTTGATTCTGTCGCCTGCTTGATAGAAAATTACCCATTATTGAAGATAATGGACCACTTGTCGTTGAAGAGCCTTACTTCCCAAATAATTTGGAGCCCGAAAGATTTCTAAGCTACAAACTATATGCTTTCTGTGTTAGAAAAATAATTCATTTCTATAGGCTCTTGAGAAGATATCACATGAGACCCATAAAATTTTACCATGGATGTAGACATCATTTTTTACGTTTTACAAATGCTGACGCGTTGTTGTATGATTGAAGATTTCACGATCTTACAAACGCCTATAATTTTAGACTTTTCTAGGCCGTTAAAATTTCATTTTTCAAGCAAGGATCGCTGGACGTGCTTTGGTTTACTTTGTTCTGGTTAGAACAGAAACACTTAACTTCCTCAGAATCCCTGGACGGTCTCTGTTGTCGAACGCGTACGCCTCACCCATATATTTCTTTTTAAATACCTGTGCATAGCCCCTCTCATAAACAATAGTAAGATTTTTTAAATTTAGTTAAGAAAGAGAATTTTACGCAATCCACCGTTGCCGGAGGAATGTTTAAGCAGTCACCATCTAGGTAAACGACTTCAAGAAACATCTTATTTTGAAGGTCTAGATAAAACGTAGAATTTAACCTGCCATTGTGAATGATCTATGCGTGAAGAATAAGCACACAATATGAAGGCCAACGAGCGGGTTGGCTGACGATTCAATCGGACTTACGATTGCTTAGTGGAGGCACGTGAGTCACCGGAAGGCAGTTCCAGATGTACTGTTAGACGACGGCCATTGAGATAGTGGTGGACATCCAGAACACCATTCTTAAAAGCATCTCCGTCAGCGAAGGTGACAAAGCCGTATCCCAGGCACTGGCCAGTGAAACTATCAATTACAACCCTGGCGCCTTTTACATGGCCAAATTTGGAGAAGTAATCAATGAGATCAGTTTCGGTGGCATCTGGTGTCAAATTGTCGACACGTATGAATGACTTGTTAGAGGTGAGTTTGGAAGCAGCCTTGCTCGGCATTTTAATCCGAGTGAAAGTGCCGGAGTGATCAGCCTTGTTACACTCTGAGATTTTGGGGTGTGAAATGCTGTAGGGAAGTAAGAAGTACAAGTGCAGTTTGAATAAGTACATAGAACACTGGGGCAAACGGTCATTGGTGACGTTACGATTTTGAGCCAAGACAGGTCGCTCTGTAGCGCTGTGAGTCAGCAATAGCCGGGCCGTCAATAAACGCATACTCACATTCCTAATAGCAGCTCTTTAGACGATCGATTGATTGATCGTCCGATAGGTAATCATTGTTCGCCGAAGCTTTTGGTCTGAACACATCTTACGGGTGTCAGTTTGACTGACTTTTGCGGTATAAATTTGAAGTTGTGTTTCTGTTTCGGATAAAACATCATGTTACAGGCACGGCGAAGACGATTAATAAATCATTAACAACTGGAGAATGTGTCTTCATTAGCCAATTTCCCAAAAAAGCGTATTCGTAGTGATGAAGCAACGTTCACGTCAAATGACCAAATTAATAGATTAACCTCTATGTACTGAGCAAGTGAATGTTCTCATATAATTCTCGAAAGAAATCTTAATACTGTCGGTGTCACAGTTGAAAATTGATACTTTTTTTCTAGACTCGATTCAGAAAGAGCAGAGTTAAAGCAATGGGTTTATGTTTATAAACCTAGACGGTGTATCGTTTTAGGAATACGTATTTGCAAATCTGTGTGATTTCATGATTTAAACCGCAGAAATATTTTGCCCGAACGTCCGATATTTTCCTGTCTTTGGCTAACACTTAATAAGTTATCACAAAACGGTCCTCTTCTTTCTGGCTACGTCAAATTAAAAGCTTACGTTAAGATATTTTTTGTGTGATCCAGTTCTCACTTGTCAACATTAATTTGCAGTTTTTGTTCATTCACTCGCGCCATTTTGGGAGTAATTAGTAATGTCTTGTAAATCTGAGCACATTTCGCCAGTTGCAAAATTAAATGCTCTATATGCGTATGGCATAGTAGCGCATTTTAACCATTGACGACGTGCAACAACGATTTCTCGATCATGAGTGATATGGCCCTGTAGACTTGTTCTATGCGAAAAGATATACAGTACGTGACCTATGTCATGAATCCTGATAACGGAAACTGATGTAAAAATTTCTAGACGTATCAAACGTTGCGCATTTTGCTTGCTCATCCAGACCCTTTCATGAAATACCCTTTTCTTGTGCATAAATAGTGTCTGCATTATTGTATGAAGAAAAATATTAATATATTTTAGCCAAAATGGAAGTCGCGATATATTTTTGTAATTTCCTATGATAATACCCGCCTTAGACTTCGGTTGCGCATTTTGGGCTGCTTCGCACTGGAAGAGGAGTAATGTATTCTCGATAATTCTAATAAACAGAGGTCTGCGGACTTAAAATTCATTTTTTGCCCGATACTTTCCGTGTGAATCATCTTGCTAACACAGACTATTTAGGATAACCGGATGTTTTATCGATCTGTGGAAGTGATATTAACAGGTATGTGGGATTTTGCGACCTGAGGTTCAATAATAACGCACACAGGCGATCCTTTGTTTAAATGTGTTGAAATCGTTTTGCCGTTTGGAAAATTTCACGTGATCTCACAGCAATAATCACCACCGGATGCTTATATCTAGTTTTAAAAGCATGAAACATTACTTGTCGTGCAACCTATCTTCTGCACAGACCTTATTCAGAAATGGAACGAGTAAAACACTAATAGCTTCAGTAAAATACCAGAATTTATATTTGCACTGCTGGACATTCAGAATCAAAAAACGAAGTCTAAGAGCGAACAACAACATTGAAAACGAGCGCACTATATAGGGAAAGGCCTATGTTTACCATAAGGGGAAAGATATAAGTATTGTTTAGGTACGTGAAAGAAACAGCCAAAAGTGTCAAATTTTCCCCGGCCTCTCCGTACAAAAACTCAAAGTACACAGACATCCGTCAACAGGGTTAAGTATTAAAGCAATTCTTAAACAGGTAACTTATTGTAGAAAGCTTTCTCATTGGTCGAAGGCATATTCGTTGCTGACCTTCGTTGTAGACGGCCACTTTATTCGATGTAAAGTTTTATGCTTGGTTGAGCCTTAAACCGTGACCCAAATGACCATTTACATTTAAGAACTTCTAAACCCTTTCTAATTCAGTAAAACTCTTTTAGAAAGTATTTTAAGTTAAAGTTTTAATAGACATGTAGTTCGGAGTCCACTTTATGCAGGATCGGGGAAAGCACTGAAAATCATGAAGCATTCAGCAATATTTCAAGTCCGATCTTAAGCTCAACTTAACCCGAAACGAACATAAATTGCAGACCAGTTTATCAGAAAAAAAACGTTCTATTCATAAACACAAAATGGTACGTTTGCGACTACGCCTGTCAATTCTATTTAAATTTATTAGCCACCGATCGGTCTGGCACCGTGTGGCGTTCAATAATGCATCCAGTCCAAACCACACCCTTATGCGAGTGCTTAGCCCAAACAATGAATTTAAATCAGACCCTCGTTAGCATTGACACCTGAATTCGCTGTCTAGGAATGGTGTAGAGACTCATCTGGAGCACTGTTAAAGACTGAAGATTGTTAAATCGCTCAAATACAGCAAATTAACCTGATTCAAAGCAGAGTATGTTTTCCGTGCGATCCGTGATATATCACAAAAGACCAAACATTTAGCAGTTAGAAGCAATGCCCTTGCATTTATGTAAGGAAGAATTAAGTGCATAATTAGATCGAGGTTTATGAAAAGTGCGGACAGGGGGGACAATTAAATAGTGTGAGTAAATCGTGAGTAATTTATCTTTTACTGAGGAATAGTTTAAAGCATTTTCTAAAGGGTCTACGATGTTCGATAAAACTTAAAAAACGAAAACGTTACAGATAAAGACCGTTTTCATGAAGTGCGTTACTAATTAGGATGGAGTTATTGAGCGACTTTGCAATACGGAATATCATACAGTATAATCCCATGATAGTTCGGACACCCTAGAATGTTGCCCTTTGAGAATACTCCAAACCGGCGGTCTGAATACACCGCAATAGCTGAAAAGCGACTATTTTGTGAAGTAGGCATTTTTTCATTTATATCCCAAACCCTTTTACACTTAAATATACCTTATGAGAACCTCATCAAAAATATTACTTAATTTACTCACTCGGTAGCAGATAACCTATACTTCAAACTTTATTTTTGAAGAAAGGAGGTCTGCTGTTTCAGTTGCGTTCAAGGCCCTTCAGTCTACATGTTGCACGTGTGCATTGCAATAAAAATCATATATTTCTCTTTAAAATGATACTGTTTACAACTTATTGACTTTTGCATTGAGTGTGGACTGCGTTGTATAGTTCACAAGGGTCATTAATATATGAACCGACACCATGCCATTTCAAAGAGAATTGTGTAGTTTTCAAAAATCTCATAATTAGAAACTCTTGAAACTGAAAGACACATTGGCATCAATCATAAACTTGAATAAGACGTACCATGTGACGAAATAAGCATATGTAATGGTATTTTACTGAGGTGTTGCCTCGAAAAAGAATCAGAAAGGCGCGTTAATAATCGCCATATTTTGCTAAGTATAAGTTTTTCGGACGGCCGAAAAGAAGTGCATTCAAAAGCCAACATCCCACCCTATCTGAAACATTATAGGACTTTGCCGCGTGATAACCCGTAGTTCACCTCAAGCTAGGTGATCCTTCCTAATTGAAAGCCCACGTTAATATAATATTTTATGAGATTCGTCCTAACAGCTGAGGTTTTGGTCAACAGCAAGGGCCCTTGGCTGTCGGGAGCATTGAAGAGACAGTAAGAAATCCTCTTAAGATGTAAATCCGAAGAGGTCTACAGCATGTGTTAGGCGTGTGTGTAGGTCAGAATGCTGCTCCCTTTAGCATTATTCTAACCCGATGTGGATGTTAAGAATACCAAAGGTAAAAGTGAGTCGAATAACTGATCGCAATTGTCGTTTGTATCAATAGCGCAGGTTTCACTCGCATTCCATGTAAGATGCAACATCGAGACATATGATTGTTGGGCATTAATTTTGCCTTTAGACAACAGCATGCATCGGACGCACATCATCCCATATTTCATAGCTTTCTTCTCAGAAAAATTACAAACAAAATTCAACTACTTGCCAATCAGCCTACCTAGGGAAATTCTTACTCGACTGAATGCTCTGAGAGAGCCAACAGCAGGAGTCAGAAATGCAGATAGGGGATGCAAAAAAATTTAAAAATAAGCCCTGATTTCATTGTAACAGAAATGTAACATACGACCCGTTGTAAAAACGGAGAACATAATTGTATAAGTACAAGCGAATAAGTTTAATTGGCACTACTTAATGGCATGCGGGGCTCCCACCCATTGTTCTGCATCGACTGCGTGTTATCATACTCGAGACAGAGTTCCTGATGCTTCTGAATCAATCCACCCTCGAAGGCGGCAATTTCGTGCGCGTCATCCACTGTTGGGATCAAGAAGTCAATCAACTCAATGGCCTTGATTGAAAATATGAAAATCAAGCCTTACGATGCGCTGACACGAGGGCATTA
>CACRXP010000248.1:368344-379573 GCA_902702965.1 Spirometra erinaceieuropaei | reverse complement strand
CCTGTATTCTCGCTCTCATCATTTATTTTGGCTCTCACACTTCTCCCGCACGCCACTGTCTGTAGTCGACGATTATTGTTACTTTCTAGTCGACGCACTAGTAGACCGACAGTTTACAACACCCAAGCACTTCGCAGCTCAAACTCTGGAAACCTTTGCTCACCCTTGCTTTCTAAACTATTTGATGCAGAATCGATCAATCCGCCCTGGTCTGGCTTCGATCATATCTCCTGTCGTAAGTTGGTTTGCGTCCAATCACCCATTTGAGCATTGGCAGGGGCTTGGATGCGCAGTCAGACTGAAATACAGAATTCCAAAGTTGAGAGATCAGAGTCTATTATTTGATGAAGAAGAAGAAGAAGAAGAAGAAGAGGATGGACTCACCGGAACAGGTTTATTTAGATGTTAACGTCTCGAAGGGCTTGGTCGGCTCTCCGTTGTCAAAACGTAAAATGCACTTAATCGACCAGAAATCCCAAGTGACGTGTCACGTTGGTCGGCCTCGTTCTGATCGATTTTTCTCTCTCGCTGCCTCGGCCTCTTAGGGGATGGTTGACGAGCGTTTTGTCTGCCTGCTTTGACAGTCACCACTCGGTCGGGGCAGGTGAGTGAACCAGTGTCGGGTCGGGTGGTCGGTTAGACCTGCGTTATCATCGTGGCATTCACCCTCTTGTTACGTTACAGGGGCAAGATGTTCAGAAATTGAATTTCATTCTTCTGAGCTACTTTCCGTAACCCTCGTCTTCTCCTCCATCGGCTTTTCCAACATTTTTGTTATGTTTTCTGATAACGACTTTTTGAGAACATCTTAAGCCAGAGAAAATATAGTGAATATTTCAAAATATAGGCTACCTTCGCGTCTGCTTAAAAGTACCCACCGAAAACCTCGACGAGGCTAGCGTTACAGCAGAGATTAGGTGACGACTGTGATTGGTGCTTCACTCAACCATTCAGGTTTCAACCCCATGCCCTTTGAAGAAGACCTTGATGCAGTGAAGGCTCTGTGCTTATTAGTCGGCTGACTCAGTCCAACGTTGGTCAGTAGTGGTTGCAGTTGGAGGCGCGTGTTCAGAATGACATAAACCGTGAGATTTAATAATCGTTTTTTATTTGTCGTCAGTAAATGGCTAAGTCGTTAACGTCTCAGGCTCGGCCTTTCGACGTGTATATTTGTAGAGGACATTAGTTGACTGAAGTGACCCTCACCTCGGTTATTTAGGATGCTAGAACACATTTTAAAGCGCATTTTTTTCGAAAATGATTTGCCACCGCTTACTCCAGTGTTCACTTGGAGTATGTCTTTCCTTCGAGTATACAATTAGAAGAAGGCGTAGTTATCTACCGAATGAGCTAAAGAATGAATATGTTTATGCATGCTTTCCATTAAATATAACTGGACCTTTAGGGGCATTGAAAACCAATGGGAAAAATGCGTGCTACATAAGTAGTTATTCTTTACAACGTGTTGTTTTTACATACAGCTGGAAGAAAATACTTTCGGAAGCCGACAGCCTGGCGTAACTGAAATATTATAGAAGTATGTTGCAGACTGACTAGTTTTACAACCGTACTTGATTTACCTTTTCGAAACGGAAACGTATTTGGGAATTTCGGCCGACATTCCATGAGTTAGCCCACCTACTGTAGATACACACTGAAGAGGTCGAAAAAGGCAGTCTATCCTTATCTTCGAGGCAAAGAAACGGGGTGCTCGTGAAATCTAGGCTTGTCTTTGAGGCTGGGTACGTTCGCGCGATAGCAGCTTTTAAGCGATGATGTAGAAGTTTGCTCGACGGGTCCTCTTGAAACGCCAGTGTGCGAAATAACTCCTTCTTCTCAGCGCCCATATTTTTGCTTGTAAACATTTCGGGCTAGCCGTCTCTCTCTCAGGGGGTTTTGTGTAATGGCGAGACTGTTCTAAGGCGTATCAGGAGTGCATACCTCCTGTAGCTTAGCAGGTGAGGCAGCGTAACAAAATTTCGTCTCTGGCTTAGCGGGACAAACCTGTAAAAATTTATATATTTCCCTGTCCATGCTTTCTTACGGAGCACACTTTTACGAATTACCTCACTCGGCATTCAAGTAAGTAAAACTTCCAAAAAGGGAGGTACTTTCAGTCCTCTTCTGCCAAGTTATAGGTTAGCGCTGGGTGAGCCTGATTCACTTTATATCAAATCAGCTTTTCAGCCACTACCACACAAAAAGTCATCAACACATCGAGCATAGGAATAACGGTCCTTTACAATTGGACAGCGCTTATTTTTCTCCGGTTTTCCCATGAAGACATCAGCCAGTATCCGCCCAAGAGGTGATCCCATCACTAAACCGTCAGTCTGGAGGTAAAATTGGCCATCGAATCTGAATTGGGCATTTAACGAAAAAGCCATTCGTTTAGGTCTCCGACCAGCATTTCAATTGGGAAATTCTGCCTTATAATCACGTCATATAAAAATTATATCGTTTTCGTGGGAAGAATGTTAGTGGACAAGGGTGTAAGTTCCAGAGACAGCATCGTTTTCCCCTGAGATTTGTATGTCGTATGGGTGTTCCGTTAACTACGTGGCGTTATTCTGTGTCAATTCGTATTAGGCCTTTCTGGCACCCACCTTGTGTGGCTTTTAACTCTTTGGTTTTTCAAATTGTTAAGATATTTTGAAATTTTGGTCGTTATTTTCCCTGTATGGCTTTTATTGTGCCTCTCTCTTCTGGACTTAGCTTCATCAGCCAGGGTTTATTCCATATTCTAAACGTAAACACATCTTCATTAGAATGAGACCAGAGCCTTTGTACGGTTTGGTAATGAGTATTTCCTGGTTTTTACGCGATTCTTTAAGTATCTGCAGATCCTTTCACGCGATATGACAAATTCTTAGTAGCTTTTCTCTAAGGTATTGGTAGTAAATATTCACTAGTGTTGATTTGAAATACCCCGTGTTGTATCCAGTTGGTCAGCATTTGGAATTCTGCTGTGCGGCTGCTGGTTGGGCTCGAGTGAGAGCCCGTAAGGCACAACGGAACCAGTGAGTTCCGTAAGAACGATCGGTGAGCGCCCCCTACCATTGTATATTCCCGATCGAAAACCGACAGGGCAACGGGCTCGTGGCCCAGTGGTTAGAGGCGTGGACTTCTGACAAACAGGTCGCGAGTTCGAGCCTCGGGTGTTCCACACTTCGGGGTTGGGTATGACTGGCTAACGGCGGCTAATAAGCCAAAAATGGCCATTCCTCTCTCCCTAGTCTTGGTTGGTAATAACATACTGTTTGCAATTCTCCACGCCCTTTTCGCAACGTCTTCCACATTTAACCCCTGATGACATTCCCCTTTCCCCTTTTGCAACCCTCTTTTGAGCATGGTCGGTGTTATTTTTATTAACCAGTTTTATGTTCTGACCTTGAGCTAGAAATTTGATTTGTTCGAACAGTAACAAAGGAATTCTTTGTCTAGGGTATCCATTGTTGAGGTTTGTGCGTTTTCTATTATTACCTTATTCTATTAATAGTAACGTATATACACCGAAATCTGTTTTGGCTTATAAGCGTAACTCAATTGGCAAAGAATTCCACACTCCGCTTCCATTTTCAGACCTCTTCAGTGGGCATCTACGTCGTCACTTGCTTCTGCGGGGCTGGTCATATTGGTCAAACAACTAGGCGTCTATCGAAGCCGATGCGAGAGCACCATCCTGCCTGGTTAGTTCAAGTTGGGAAAAGTTCATCTCTAGCGCAATTGTGGCTCACTTGGTTGACGCCGGCTACTGGATAGACGCCAACTAAACATCCCGAGTCATCAGTAAAGTACCGGCGAGGCACTCCTAGTTCGTGCATCAGCAGATACAGTGAGTGGCTGATCACATGAAATGTTGGCTGAAATTCTGAAATACGTTTTTAATTAGGAAGGATTACTAAGGTGCGGTCATAATAGTAATTATCTTGAAGCATAATCTTATAATATTTAAAATTCGGCAGGATGTCGGCTTTTGAATGCACTGCTTTTTAATCTTCTGTAGAAACCGCACTCGGTAAGAAATGACTACATAAGAGGTACGCATTTTCACACTGATTTTCGATCGTCCTGTAAATTCAAATATATTTTATAGAAACGACGGCCAAAAATATGCTTTCTTTCAGTCGTTTGATAGGGAATCACGTCATCTCTATATGATACTCGAAGAAGGATTATAATTAGGTTTAAAAAAGTTGTCTGATTTCCAAATAATTTGGAGATCCACCAGTCGCTGCATTAGCGCTTAGTGATTTCATTCTGCCAGATGCATGCGTTCCGCGTAAAGAAAATCGCATATTCTTCTATGCCCTTAAAAAGATACTATATGGAGTCTATGAAACTTTGCAATGGATGCGGACTATATTGTATATTTCATGAGGAGCAGTGGTAAATGGGCAGGCACGATGCTGTATGAATGGACATTACATGGTCTTAAAAATCTCATAATTAGCAACTTTTTAAAAACCTAATTATACTTCTTCTTCGAGTATCATATATAGAGATGACGAGGTATTTAAATTTACAGGACTACCCTCAATCATTGTGAAAAATGCGTGCTTTTTATGTAGTCATTTCTTACCGAGTACGGTTTTTACAGGAGACTGAAAAGCAGTGGATTCAAAAGCCGACATCCTGCCGAGTTTGAAATATTATAAGATTATGCTGCAGGATAATTAGTCTTATGACCGCGCCCAAGTAATCCTTCCTAATCAAAAACGTATTTCAGAATTTCAGCCAACATTTCATGAGATCGGTTACTCACTGTATATCCCCTTATCACGACTTTCCCTGGTGCCGGTGAGACACTCCTAGTTCGTACATCAGCCGATACTTACGGCGGCAGATGCAATGACCGTACGGTTAGCTATTAACGTTTTGCCCGCAGAAGGCTTTTGTAAATGTGATGAGGCTCCCCTAGGCAAAGACAAATCCAGCCTATGTTGTTACGCCCGCCACATCGAGTTACAGCGATGAAACAGGGACAACTAATTACCACATACCTTCCCCTCCCCCTCCCTAACCCCCTAGCCGGACTAGCCCCCGAAACCCTGACCTTTAAGCGCTCCTCAACCCTCTCTCCATGCTCGCTCTTATTTGTTACTTAAATTTTTGCTATTTTGCTCTTCCTTGTATTACTGTATAGGTCTGAAAATAAATAGTAGGAAGCGTATCTTTACCGAACTGGACTTTTTAAATTTTTACATGGGAAACATCGTGCCTCTGCACTTACTCATTCTGTTTGTAAAGTTTATAACATGGCCCACATCCACTGTTAAATTTTATAAACCCCATATCGTAACAGCATATGGAAATGTATGATTTCTTGTACACGGATAAGATACAGCTTGTAGTTTGGAACCCCTGAATGCAGGTGTAACACAAGGTCGGGTTTAAAATTATTTGGGAAATGTAAACGTTTTTTCCAACCAAATTATACCCTTCCTTCGAGAATAAATCATGAAGAGGGCGTAATTCTCTTCGGAATGAAAAAGTGAATAAATATTTATCCATGTTTTCTATGAAATATTCTCGAATTTATAAGGACATTGAAAACCAATTGCTAAAATTCATACTTCTTAAGTAGTCAGTTTTACGGTTTCGGGCGTCCGGATAGAAGTTCGTGCAAAAGCCGGCATCCCAAAGTAATTGAATTATCCTAAGATTATGCGCAAGGTGATTAATATTACAATCCTACTTAAGTAATCTTTTCGAGTCAAAAACGCATTACCGAATTTCGGTCAGCATTTCATGAGCTATCACATCTACTGTGCACCCAAGGAAAACCTCAATAACATCTGCGCTACAACACTAATGGACCGATCATCGTGACTGGTTTTCACGGAATCATTCAGGTCTCAGCTTAAAGCTTACTGGCTAAAAAGAATGCACTGACGCAGGACTTGGGCGCCAGCCTGTTGGTCGCCTTAATTAGAGCACGTAGGCCAGCGTGTGTAAGCTATGGCCGCAACTGAAGCTGCACGTGGAAGGTACAATTAGCCGTGAGTGTCTTTTATTAATGTATGTACTCTGTTAGTTCCTCTAACGTTGAAATTAATATATCTACATTGTCTATTATTTGATGCGACCTCCGCTGATATATATAGCATATTTTAAGTAGAAGAAAGTCCCTGCACTTCGAGATGGCATCGAAAAGGATGCTACATTCGAGGTAGAAGCGAAGTTAACTGATACCTCACCAAGGCTTAATACTGCTCACTGCATAAAATAAAGTGAACCTGACCAATCGCGACTAGTCGGTGAGCATGGTCTGTCATTTTATGGCCTGCGATAAATTTACATAGGGGGCGTCAGTCACAATTAACTACGAGGTTTGCGGAATTCACCCGCCAGTAGCCTTTTTAGACCACTAGGATATGGAGTCGTACAAAGATCTGAGGCGTCAATCGGGTGTAAATTAGTGAGACCGAAAAACTAATTGTCCTAGCCGACAACGCTTAGAGTCATTTACAGGACCTGGCGCAGTTGCAGGCAGAACAAATACTCTAGAAGAAGGGCAAGTGATCCAGACGCGGATGGACGAACATGAAAACTCATTTTAAGGGGGTGACGCCGGCTCTCTAATCGTGGTTCATTCTACGAGGCTCACCACATCTTTAAGATCGATAAAGCCCACGACTTTGGACAGCCGCGTTCACCCTGATCCCCTTGAGGCATGGCTCTCTAGCTTCTTGTCTATCGGTTGGCGTAATGCCACCCCACCGCCATATGCAGTGGGTCGACTTTGCCAGGGCAGAGTACGTGACCGCGCTCGGCGCGCTTGTGCAAACACTGTCCGCCTTGACAAAGATCATGCCAACTTCTAACGCTGGTGCCGAAATTGCGGCAACTAACGACCCGAATGCAGAAGATGTAACTATCATTGCACCAGATGTGACCGTCTCGAAGTACATACAGTAGGTGGGCTAACTCATGAAATGTCAACCGAAATTCCGCAATGTGTTTAGGTTTCGAAAAGATTGATTAAGAAGGATTATAAAACTAATCATGATGCAGCATAAATCTATAATGATCCAGTTACCTCAGGGTGTCGGCCTTCGAATGTGCTCATTTCCAACTGCATGCAAGAATTATTCTCTGCAGAAATGACTAATTTAGTAGCAAGCAATTTTCTAATTGACTTTCGATGCTCTTAAAAATTCAATTATATTTAATGGAAAAAATGCATTAAAAGTCATTCTTTTGCGCATTCGGTGACAAATCACGTCTTTTTCCAATTTTATACTTAAAAGAAGGGTATTATTCCGTTCCAAAAACATTTCCAATTCCCGAATAACTTTGAACCCGACCTGCTCTTACACTTGCATTCAGGGTTTCAAAACTACAGGCCGTATATTTTCCGTGTACGGAAAGCCATGCATTTCTCTACGGTATTAAGAGGAAACCATATGGGGTTCATAAAATTAGGCAGAGGATATGAGCCACATTGTTAACTTTACAAGCCGCGTTCGTAAATGCAGATACATGACGTTTTTTGAACGGACATTTCACGATATTAAAAAATCTCACAACTAGAAACTTTTGTTGAAATCGAATCATACCCTTCTTCCGAGTGTAAAATTGAAAGTAGACGTAAATTTTTACTTAATTGGCGAAAGAATAAAAGTTTTTTTCATGTTTTCCATGAAATATAAGTGAATCGTTAAGGGCGTTTAAAATCAATTAAAAGCCGCATGCTACTTAAGTAGTCATTTTTACAGAGTATGGTTTTTGGATGCATGCGGAAATAAGTTTGTTCAAAAGCTGGCATCTTAGGGTAACAGAATTTTCATAAAATTATGCTGCATGATGATTGGTTTAGCCACCCTACTTAATTAACCTTTTCGAAACAAAAACGCATTTCGAAATTTTCGTTGACATTCCATGAGTTTGCCCACCTACTGTATGCGACAGTGCCTGTCTGACCGTTATTCAAATCCGCCGCAACCTTTGACGCTGTTTTTTGAAAGCGGACACAGAGAACCCAGTTACGGGGATAGAGTCTCCCTCATCCCAACTGTTTTCTGTGACTGCTGTTTTTGCTTATTCTGACAAGACCAGTTGTCGTCCACAGTCAGTTGCGGGCCGTGCGTATAACAGCGTCTATCACTCATTGGCCGACTGTAGGGGTTAGATTCTGCGGTCCGTACACCAACGATTCAGAGTGACCTATGAGAATGCCAGTCGCTCTCAACTATTTGCGTCAGACCGCTAAGGTTTTCTGTGCTTTGCTTGTCCCTTAGGGGTACTGCCCTGATCCATGGCATTAGGAAATTTTCCATACAGTAGGTGGGCTAACTCATGAAATGTCAACCGGAATTCCGAAATGCGTTTTCGTTTCGAAAAGATTGTTTAGGTAGGGTTGTAAAACTAATTATCTTTCGCCACAATTCTATAGTGTTTCAGTTACCCCAGGATGCCGACTTCCGAACAAACTCCCTTTGGGCTGCATGAAAAAACTCTACTCTTTCAAAAATAACTGCTTAAGTAGCATGCAGTTTTTCATTGATTTTCGATGCCTCTAAAAGCCCAATTATATTTCATGGAAAACATGCATAAAAATATTCATTCTTTTGCTCACTCAGTAGAAAATTACGTCATCTTTAAATTTTGCACTCGAAGGACGGGTATAATTTGGTTTTATAAAACTTTTCCAATTTCCGAATAATTTTGAACCCAACGTGCCGTTACACTTGCATTCAGGGTTCCCAAACTAGAAGCCGTATGTTTTCCACACATTCCTCTACGTTAGTAAAGGAGAACCATAACATTTAACAGTGGATTTGCTTCATACTGTTAAATTTGCAAGCCACACTGGTAAATGCAGGGATATGACGATTTATTAACGGCCATTTCACGGTATTTAAAAGTCCCACAATTAGAAACTTTTTTAAAACCGAATTATGTCCCTTCTTTGAGCATTAAATTGGTAGACGTAATTATCTACCGAATGAGTAGGAGAATAAATATGTTAATGCTTGTTTTCTATGAAATATAATTGGATTTCGGGGACATTGAAAATCAACTAGAAAAATTCATGCTATTTAAGCTGTCCTTTTTTACAGAGTGTAGTTTTTGCATGCAGCCGGATGGAAGTTCTTTCGAAAGCCGGGATCCTAAGGTAAATGAAATAATATAGAATTATGCTGCTGGCTGACTAGTTTTACAACCCTACTTTTTGAAAGGAAAATGCATTCCGGAATTAAGGTTGGCACACCGTACGCGGGCACGGAGGTCCACAGTAAAGCAAACAAATGTGGCTGTGGGCGATCATACGCCAGTTTAACCGACTCATCAAAAGCCATCCAGCGCGATTGAAACCAGTCGCATCACCTTGCTGCAGACACGCACGGCCGAGTTTGACTCTACATTGGGCGGGGCTGGCATGAATATCGTGAAATATTCTGGAGCGTAATATGATCCCATTCTACAACGATACAAGGTTAGTTGTATTCAAAACTGGCCAGGTGAATAAACTTGGCGTGTCTGCAATACTCTCTTCTTCACATTTAGTTTGGGGGAGCAAACTTTCTCGTCTTTATTGCAAAGCTGAGGACGTCTAAATCGTGCGCATGATTTCTAGTGCAACGTGGGATGTTCAAAACAATTCTTTAGGATATAGATATACGACTGAATCAACAAACACATGTCCTACTCTTCACTTCTTTTACTGCTTGCTGAAGCACACATTCTACTTGACGGTTTGATTTTATTTCTGCTTTTCTGAGTTTTTCATCAACGTCTGCAAATGCGACCTTTTAACGCAAAGAAATAGCCACAGTCCGTTCGGACGTAAGCAATACTCACGCGCACCGTTGTCGCGGTATTTACTAGATTGCGTGGAGTATCTGACAGGGTCGTCGCTAAACACCAGAAACAGCGCTCATTTTAGCTGTAGACACAATTAAATGTGACTGCACGCACATCAAAGTATCACGGCAAGTGACGCAAATAATTTGAAACACAATTTGAAGCAGCAACAGGCGCGCATTGCAACGTCCACTAATTCGACCGCCAGCGTAATTACTGACGACCTAGACAGGGGGAGTATGTGCCGAGATGTCCGGCTAATTGATTTTCAACATTTTCATCGCATTTCCTTGACTGTTTTGTTTCTTTTATCGTAATGGAAGACCTCTGCAGTGCATCCTAAGCAAACCTTGTGTGCTTTTTGCTCAGGTCGTTGGGTACTGATTATCGATCTTACAAGAATAGCGTTATTATCATTGCTTGTGACCCCGGCGTGCTTTGCACACGCAACCTTCTGACATTTGAGAGTGTCGTCTTTTTAATCTGATCTAGCAAGGCATGAAAGCTATTGTTTCGATTCGACAGTGTGGAAAGTCCGCTTGTATCACCAATTCAAATGACTCCCAGTTTGACGTACGAAGTATAAATCAGGTTGCTGATTTCTAAAGAAAAACGATTGAAGGGCATTTTTAAAAATTCGGATGCCCCGGGACAAAATTCCACTTTATGTCGACGACTGAAATCGTAAACTGCGGCATCTTTAAAGAATTTTAGATGGGTCAGTAGAAACACTAAGCGAAGCATGTGAATTTCCATTTTCCGCCATCGTTATACTTAATCTGAATCTAACTTAAGAGTTAGTTGCTCAAAAGTAAAACTTCAGGAATGGCTATCTTAAGAGGATTGAGCAGACCCTTACGATCCTCACTCAACCTTGACTTGTACCTAATAGTTGTTAACTTAAATCCACCATTCGCGATTTTGAATGTTCTGAGTGCCCTTGGAGTAACTTTGGTATATCATATGAAAAACGTCCCAAAAACTACAATCGTTACGAGCATTTTGCACAGAAACGCAGCATTGCGAGACATTTCCGAACATTTGATGTACTTCACATGTAGTGGAATATTGCTGCGCAAACTGACCAAGTCAAGAAGCGTTTTATCTTTTGACGAACAAATCGCGCCTCACACGAACACTAATGTCAACTATTTAGAGAATCTTAAATAAGGGCCTTTTCATGCCAACATTTGTTTGGAAAGTTCATCTGTGTCAATAGAAGCAAAGACACGAGTGCCAGGAAGCAGATTTGAAGAAGAAGAAGAAGAAGAAGAAGGAGGAGGACACGATTGCCGAGACAAGAGCTTTATTAGCCTGACGTTTTGGATTCCTGCTCGAATCCATCATCAGAGACAAAAGCAGATAAGGGTGGTTCATGCAGATGCGGCTGCACTATTTATAGGATGCAGTAGCCATGCT
>CACRXP010000248.1:354397-368243 GCA_902702965.1 Spirometra erinaceieuropaei | reverse complement strand
AGCATGGCTACTGCATCCTATAAATAGTGCAGCCGCATCTGCATGAACCACCCTTATCTGCTTTTGTCTCTGATGATGGATTCGAGCAGGAATCCAAAACGTCAGGCTAATAAAGCTCTTGTCTCGGCAATCGTGTCCTCCTTCTTCTTCTTCTTCAAGTTCATCTGTGTCTTTGCTTCCGATAGCTTGTTTTCTTATTGTATGATCCACCCTCGGTCATGAGTGACTTTCAGTCAATATCTAAAAACAATGTGTTCTTCTGGTCTTTCCAAAGCAAACAATGGGAAGAAACCAAAATCTGTTAATCTAGTAGGTATTAATAAAACAAGGAACTAGCGATGAAACGTTGTCAGGGAAGCCGGCGGTACACATGAAAAACTGTTCGGTTGTTTTATTGGCGTCCGCAGCACGTTAACGCCACTGATGCTTTATTACGTTTTTGCATAGCTTCGGATCTATTTATAGCTAAGGGAAGTAACGATTTCCGGTTTAGACGCGTACTTATGATGGTAAAAACTGGTAAAGACGGCGCAGGTTAACAATCAGCTTTCATTGACAAGCGAGCTCACGGCCGCAAGTCATTATGCCTTTTAATAGTTATTTGCGGACAATTATCATTTCATAGCCATCGATATCAGTGTGTCTTCAAACTCTTAGCAATTGCTTTCTTTCCAGCACGGCGCAGTCCGCCGTGGGCCTGTTATTTTGGCTTACCTTGCTGCGGCATTATTTCGGTTTTAAAGTCATAAACCAGCATTGATTTATTCCCCACATTATTTATGGGTATATTGGAAACGATTTGATCCGCCTTTCTCACTCTATGGTCGTCCTGCGACTTACCATGTCAAGACAGGCGGGTGGAATATTTTCCTTTACGTCATCTTCTTTTGAAGTTTTAAACTTACATATTCTGATAAAAGTCGTGCGCTCGCCTTTGGGTGAATAAATATTGATCTTAACTTTGGTAACTAGAATGTTTTCTGTGCTCAAACCTTTCCCTAGCTGTCGTGGGTTCGAATCCTGCCGAGGTTTCTACAGATGTTTCCAAAAACTATTTAAAATCTCAAAAACACTTACTAAAAGTTGATTCGTCAAAAACGAAGGTTTCCGTTAGGTCGATACTCGCAACATTTATTTGGTTGCGATTAGGGTATAACAGATACGCCTGCAGTGCAGTTAACCGCGCATTGCGTAATGTGCTTCTTTACGTGCACCAGAAGAAAATCTTCAATATTATTATTACGGATTTGCATGTGAGATACACCTGGTACTAGTTAATTTTAGAAGAGCAGTTTGTGTATCCAATCTTATGTTGGAATTATAGAAGGATTGAGAGCGGAGATTTAATGGACTGTTCTACCAATACGATATGTATATCCGTTCTTTAAACTGTTTTTCATCAGGCGTGCTAGGGAGTGGCGGATATTGTAACAGTCTCCAGCGAAGTTTAAACTTAAAATAAGCAGAATCGTAAATCTGACAAAGAAGCAGTTGTGGAGCAGCAGAGGATGTGGTGGATTGAGGTCTGGCAAAGAGAATACCTTACAAAGTGACAAAACCCTGTAAAACGGCGTTGTAAAAGCTTATCCGCCACTGTCCTTCAGTGGTTATATTCTTGAACCCAAGCCTTTGAAAGGGTAACCTCGGATGAGCGATCTAGATGGCCGTCGGGAACTCTCACGCATAAAACTTCCCAAAAAACTTCATGAAACTGTCCGAGTTCAGCACTGTCATCCATGACCTGACATCTACAGGAACCGACGACCTGCAAAAACTCTGGCGCACTAATGCGGCAGATTAGTGTGCTAGTCAGTCTAATTAGTTCGCAATCTGATCCCGCCACCTCTTCATCAGTACAACGCAAGCATCTGTTGCCTGGCCAAATTCCGAATCTTCTCGGTTCAGGCTCTCGGGAACTTAGGATCCCCTAAGTCAAAGCCCGCTTAACTGTCTAGCATATAGACTTACGCGACTCCCCTGTTAGATGGGTGTGCCGACCGACATCGTAAAAGGTAAACCGTGCATTGCTTGTGTGCAAACCAATCAACGAAGGCCTTGCTTGTGTTGAACTGCTCACGCATCAGTATCAACTGCCCCTATTTCCTAGCCGTCACATTTTTCGGATCTGTTGCGACAGATCATCACATTTCGAGACGTAATGTTTGAAACAATCTCCAGGTCGTCTTACTCGACCTATATGGCCTCGCTCATGCGAGTTTTGTAGGTGAGAAAACTAGCTCGATTTTTATTGATGCAATTTCTGGGGTTCTGATTTGTAATTTTGGCTCATGGCGATGGCGGATTTTTTGAAAGCCAACATGCTGGAAAATGTTACCGTACTAGTGCTTAACTGTCTGTCAAATCCTTTAGGTTTTTAACTTTCTGCACTCCCAAGTTCAGTAGAGCAACCTATAAAAAGTCGAATTATGCACGTTTGTGCAGAGCTCGTGTGTGCGTTACGATAGCAGTCGCCCCATTTATATATCTTGCACTGCAAAGGCTTCTGGCTTCCGGGAACCGAATTAGTGGACTAACTTTACAGACAGTGTTCACTTGAGCAGGTAAAGGCCCTTCTTATTATTCGCATTATTTAACTTAAATAACTGTGATCATCCATATAGATTTATGGACCACAAATTATTTTCCAATTTAATTTATGCAGTAGCAACTCGCGCTGTTTCAATTTTACAAACAAGATATTAGTGGCAATCAAAAAATAAATTACTTAGTATTCATACTGATCCAGCTGTAAAAAAACTCGGCGCCTCGGTGGGATTCGAACCCACGACAGCAAGGGGTGGCTTTAGTACAGCCAACGCTTTGGCCACTTGAGCTACGAGGCTCCACCGCAAGATGCGAGTTTAATCACATTTAGGTCTTTACGCGCCCAACCTACTGCACCGTCTGGAATCCACCAATTCTGATATAATAAGTTGACCGCCTAAGCAGGATTTTCTAAGTAATTCACCCAGAATCCACCAGATGACTCCCAGGCTCACGTGTTTTACGTAGTATTCGCATCAAAGCGGGTCATCCTAACTAGTATGTGCTCTAAAATGAATTTCCCAGCACTATCACTAGCCCTGTGTTTTCCTTGAGATCCCCGAGAACAGTAGTCAAATGACGAAATAGAGGAGGGCTGTTTCTGGTCACGAAGAAGAGTCCGTGGTGGGGCACAGCTATATTAACCCCCTCTCCCCCGGTATTTCAGGTCGTGGTTGGGGCGCTGATAGCGTCAGAGTCAGGGTTGAGGCGGGATTAAGGTTGAGGTCAGGGCTAAATTTAGAGCTGGTTTATGTTTAAGGAGCTCAGGTTTTATTGATCCAATTTCTGGGGTTCTGAGTTGTAATTTTGGCTCATGGCAATGGCGGATTTTTTGAAAGCCAGCATGCTGGAAAATTTTACCGTATTAGTGCTTAACTGTCTGTCAAATCCTTTAGGTTTTTAACTTTCCGCTCTCCCAAGGTCAGTCGAGCAACCTATAAAAAGTCCAATTATGCGCGTTTGTGCAGAGCTCGCGTGTGCGTTACGAAGCAGTCGCCCCATTTATATATCTTGCACTGCAAAGGCTTTTGGCTTCCGGGAACCGAATAAGTGGACTAAATTTACAAACAGTGGTCATTGGAGCAGGTAAAGGCACTTCTTATTGTTCGCCCTATTTATCTTAAATAACTATGAGCATTCATATAGATTTATCGAACACAAAGAATTTTCCCATTTAATTTCTGCAATACTAGCTCGAGCTGTTTCAATTTTACGAACAAAATATTATAAGCAATCAAATAATAAATCACTTAATATTCATACTGACCCAATTGTGAAAAATTCGGCACCTCGGTGAGATTCGAACCTATGACAGTATGGGTAAGGCTTTAGTACAACCAACGCTTTAACCACTTGAGCTACGAAGTCCGCCGGACGACGCGAGTTAAATCGCATTCAGGTCGAGCTACCCGCCCAGCCTACTGCAACGTCTGGAATCCACCAATTCTGATATAATAAGTTGACCGCCTAAGCAGGATTTTCTAAGTAATTCACCCAGAATCCACCAGATGACTCCCAGGCTCACGTGTTTTACGTAGTATTCGCATCAAAGCGGGTCATCCTAACTAGTATGTGCTCTAAAATGAATTTCCCAGCACTATCACTAGCCCTGTGTTTTCCTTGAGATCCCCGAGAACAGTAGTCAAATGACGAAATAGAGGAGGGCTGTTTCTGGTCACGAAGAAGAGTCCGTGGTGGGGCACAGTTATATTAACCCCCTCTCCCCTGGTGTTTCAGGTCATGGTTGGGACGGTGATAGCGTCAGAGTCAGGGTTGAGGCGGGATTAAGGTTGAGGTCAGGACTAAATTTAGAGCTGGTTTATGTTTAAGGACTGGGTTAGTGTTGACGCTATGACTTGATGCTACTAACTTGGCCTAGAATTTCGGAATAGATTACCTGTATTGCTGTGTCTAACCCGAGTGGGTTTTTAGGCTATGTTAAAGTTATGGCGTATATCATCACCATCGTTGAAATTTAGCATAATTCCATCTCTACTATGGGGGCTACTTACGCAGGTGTTCAACTGAGTTGATTTCGTCAAGTACGTGTGAACAGGGCACTGCTTGCACAAACTATCTGCGGTTATCTGATATTTTTGCAGTTTGCTACAACAAAAAACCCCAACGATCGCTCCTTCGTGCCACCTCCTGCATGCTGGCTAATTCTACTATCCTATTGGAAGTTCCTTTTTTGAACTTAATAAGCCCTCCATGTGATATGCCATACACCCTGTATGATGCATGATATTTTGGGCAGTACAGATCTCATCTTGAGTACCTTATCTACTTCAGCCGTGTTCTGTTTATCGTAATCAGATTTCGTGTTTTCTTCTAAAATTGGGCAGTCTATAAGCTAAGCAAATTTTGCTTTCCGCATTAAGCTTGAGCGACATTTCTTGTCGCTGAATTTAGTATTTGAAGCGTTTGAAACTATGCCGAAGTTAATGTGAAATAATTACGATCTTACTCAGAGCGCAGACCTGCCTAACTAAAAACCAAACTGAGAAAGAACCGGCAGTACCGACATGTAGGAAACATCACCTTAGTAAACTACAGTAAGTGGACTAACTCATGAAATGTCAACTGAAATTCCGAAATGCGTTTTAGTTTTGGAAAGATTTATTAAGTACGGTTATAAAATTAATCAGTCTGCTGTAAAATTCTAGAATGTTTCATTTACCTCAGGATGCCGGCTTTCGAATGAACTTCCTTTCCGCTGCATGCAAAAACCATAGTCCGTAAAAAATGACTACTTAACTAGCGTGAATTTTTCTCATAGATTTTCGATGCGTCTAAAAGTCCAATAATATTTCATGGAAAACGTGCATAAAAATATTCATTTTCCCGCGTATTTGGTAGAAAATTACGTCCTCTTACTCGAAGGAAGCGTATTATTTGGTTTTTAAAAACTTTTCCAATTCCTGAATCATTTTGAACCCGCTCTGCCGTCACACTTGCATTCAGGGTTTCCAAACAACAAGCCGCATATTTTCGCGTAAGGAAAACCGCATACTTTTCTACGGTAATAAATTCAAATATATTTCATAGAATGCGTGCATACAAATATTCATTCTTGCATTCACAGGATAGAAAGTTATGTCGGCTTCAAACCTTACGCTTGACGGAAGCCTATAATTCCGTACTTAAAAAATTACAATTATGAGAATTTTGAGATGGTGAAATGTTCATTCATGAATCATCGTGTCTCCGCATTTTCTAATCCTGCCCGCAAATGTTTCAACATGGCTCAAATCTACTACTTAGTTTTATGGACCCGTATGATTTCCTCTAAATAGCGCACAGAAGTGTATGATTTTCTGTACACGGAAAATATACAGGTTATAGATTGGAGACCCTGAATGCGAGCACAATGGCAAGTCATGTTCAAAAGTATACGGGAAATGGAAAAGCTTTTAAGACCAAGCTATACTCTATCGTCGAGTAAAAAACTTGAAGAAGACGTATTGTTTTACCAAGTGAGTAAAGTAATGAATATTTCAAGCATATTTCCTACGAAATATATTTTAATTCATAAGTACATCGAAAATCCATCATAAAATGCATACTACGTAAGTAGTCAGTTTAATGAAGTGTGGTTTTTGCAGGCGGCCGGGAAGAATTTCGTTCAAAAGCTGGCACCCTGAAGAAAATGAATTATCCTGGAGTTATGCTGCAAGGTTATTAATATTACGACTCTATTAAAGTAATATTTTCGAGTTGAAAACGCATTTCAGAATTTCGGGTAACATTTCATGAGTTAGCACTCCAACTGTATAGTTTAGAGGACTACTTATGGAAGCGGGGGAGGTAGCCGAAAGCCAGTCCAACGTGAACGCAGCTTTCATTTAGAGACGTATCACCGGACATAAGCAAACACGTAGATAATACGTTCATCCTGGTCAAAGAACGCGGCAAATGGTGGAACAAAATGTTTTGACCAAGACATTGCTCATATGGCATTCCACGTACATTAATGTTTCCAAGTTGAATTCCCTGATTGATACGCAGATGGTTGTAGCTGCGTTTAACGACTTCATTAGGAAAACTGGAACGTTGTACACGCAGGTGAAGGTCTGCCACCAAGATATTAGCCATAACCTAATTTATCAGTCTCGCTCACTGAGAAGAGTATTCAAATACCTAGACAGGAACTGAACACTGGTTAACCCAGTAGAGTTGATTTACGCTTGCTGTCATAGAGGGCCGGACAAACGGGCACTTACTTTGTAAGTATTCGGAAGGTAGTTTTGCCAATGACTGTGTTACTCATCAGCTTCATCGCATTTAAACTATCTGAGTGGCATTCTCTGTTGCTGCGACAGTTATGAACGACCCCATAATTTTCCCTTTTTCAGAATTCGTTGGTCCTCTAGAGTATATTGAGTTTAGAAAATACTGGCTAAAACCCCAAGCAACAATGATTCTGCTTCTGCTGACCTCAAATATCTCCTCGCCGTTAGGAATCGCGACGACGAGTGAGCTGATGTGATCCATTACTCAACTACATCGCTTTACTATCTGGTTGATATCTTAGAACGACAAAATGACCCAGGTCCAGAAAGTTTGCCATTATACTGCCAAGGGTGCAGTTTAGTCCATGTTCCTCGTTAAATCATAGTTCAGTCGGACTGGAAATGATACTCGTCACGTCTGCCACCAATGATCTACGGATGAGACCGCAGTTACTCACCCACCACCTCTATATCTCAAGCATTTGACTGTTTGCGCAGACGCGGTTGATATAATATCACAGGGAACTCACCTAAATGCAATCATAATTTCAGACACGCAGCCCGAATAGTCTACTGTTAGGTAAAGAATAAAGAGTGCTTTTATATCAGTAGGCAGCGAAAATCCGGTCGCATTACACAAAACCATAAGCTATTTCAAGACAGAGAAACGTTTAACATTTCAAATCCGTCGACGAATCCAAATTAGGATACCATTCAGATCTGATATTTTCCAACTTCATTTACGAAGGACGTTGCCCGGAGGTTCGCAAATGCACGATCAACACTCAGTCCGAATGCGCCACGTTACTTGCATATTTTGTTTCGTAAATCCTCAAACTCACTTAGTATTCAGTCACAGAATCGAGAGTTCCCTTGATGCTCCATCCATTCCAAGTTCCGCTGTACAACTCATACTTCGAGCTTGGTGATGGTATTGTCGTAATTGCTAACATTTGAACGTCGCAACGTAATGATCATGAACCAGGATCTTCCAATCTCACGATTCGGAAACTCAACGCGTGACATGTGAAAAGGCCAAACCTTTCTCATTTATACGGAGAATTAAACTTTTTCAGGGGGTGGGAGTTGCATATTCACACCTAACGGAATTTGCAGAAACATGCTTAAAGTGTTTCCCCGATTAGACTTAAGAAATAATCATCAACTATATGCCGTGCAAATAAGTGTACCATCATATTCCAGTCTTTGCTTCCATGGGCAGAATTAAGGTTTGCGGACTTGGAGTTCTCAACGGTTAACTTAGCGTAAAATGGTTGCAATGATGGCACCTCCTATTCGATTTAATCCATCTACAATTTCTTGCATCCTGTCTCCCTTTAGGTGACGATGAAGCCTGTCAAGCGTTCTAAAGGAAACCTAGCAAACCGCTTCCAGAATGTATTCAAGGATATTGATTGGCAGAGATGTTACAGAAGGCTTGTTCTCGTGGTGGTATCACTTGCAATCTTCCTAGACAATATACTTCTCACATCTATAGGTAAGTCAAATCAATTAGCGTTTATTGTCCTGCACGAAAAAACTAGAGCACGAAAAACGCTGTATTGTGGGGGAGACGCCCAGTGTCCCTAAGATTTTTTTCTGAAAAAGCTCATTGAGCGCAACATTTCTAAAAGAAAGGTCATCAAGCGACCAATGAGTTGGTTGACTGCGTCAGCCTCGTTTCTCAAGTAACTCGGATCACCTGACGGACTGTGGGCTTTTATTAAAAAACCAACAAGCTTCATGCAATGTAAAAAGCGCTATTAGGAAATTGTTCCATCTTGCATTTAATATTTAGGCTCGAACGTTTGCAGTTTATAGGACGTTGTCTTTCAAACTACTGGTAGAGGATCTCAGACAGAGTATGTTAACGACAGTCCAAACTTGAGATCTTTCAACATAAAAACGTGTTCTGATTGATTGATAAATCCATAGGTTTGAAACCAGAGAAGTAGAACCGGCGGAGCTAACATCATAGCGTCATGGGGCGTAAAAGTAGTCTGACGCCAACCTGTAGAGGCATAGGAGCACTCATCACCGGCGCAGACGTTCCTGCTATGGGAGCAGTGGTCCCTCGTGCTCTCCCCGCGTGGCTAATTACTCCGCCCAGGCGAAGCCTCGACACCGAATATAAAAGGGAAAGCTCACTGCACTTGTTAATTGACTGAAGACCGGTGAACCATGACTCAAAAAGCTCGCGGCTCACGCGGTTGTCACCTCTTGCGAGAATGTCGGCCTCATCAAAATTGAATGTGTGGCCCCAACTTGAGGACAGGCGTCATTTCGCCGCACTACTGTCGCGTGTTCAGCCATTCGCGTTAGGAGCAGTCTCCCGGTTCATCCGACGTATTCGCTTTGTCCGCAACTGCCTCAGATCCGATTAACAACTCCACACGTTTCTTGTCGTGGCAGTGGATCTTTCGGTTTCATTACCTGACGCTTGGTGGTTGCCTCCGCTCTGTGTGCACTCCAACCCCGACTGGTGCGAAAAGGCGACCGACAACATCTTAGACTTTCTTGACATACGGAAGCGCTCGCCAAAATTTGGTGTCCATACGGTTAGGCCTTTCGTCCCTTTTGCGTATGCATCGGTTGACGAACTTGCGCTGGTAGCCATAGGCTTTAAAGACCCGGCGAGGTACTGTAGTTAGGTAATCTTATCTTCCGGCTCACTTCAGTGCGTTTCGACACGCCGATAGAGCGTCCTTACACAACTGCGTTTGTGGCTGATTGGATGGTTGCTGTTGAAGTTCAGTACTTGCATCGTATTTGTCGCTTTCCTGGACACTTCGGCCTTTAGGCCACCACAATCTTCGCGGCATACGAGGACATCCAGGAAGGCCAGTTGGTTGTTTTATTCTTCCTTCATCGTAAATTGTATGTCCGAGAAGACCGTATTCAGACGTTCCTTTAATGTCAACAGTTGATCCCGGTCGATAAGGACGAAGTTATCGTCCATACACCGGTCTTAGGACTTTGATCTGTGGCGTTGGAAAACTAGCGACGGCAACCGTTGTATGACTGCCTCGGCGATGAACTTCGAAATCAGCGAATCCATCGGTGTGCCTTTCACCTTTTCGCAGATTGTCCCATAGAACGTTAAGTACGCCTTGAGACAGAACTTCAAGAGTTGAATGACTTGGTCGTTTCCAGGACGATTCTCCGTTTCATCTTCTTTGCTTTGTAGAGGCAGCTCAATGGTTTCGATCGCCAGATCCTAGGGAATAGAAGTAAAAAGGGATGTAACATCAAAAGATACCAAGACCCCATTTCGATGGAGGCATACCCCTTTGAGCTTCTCCAAGACTTGTTTTGACGAAGAGACCGTGATGTCTAACTTACCGGTCAGGAACTTGAGACGCCGGAGCAGCTACTTAGCCAGTCCGTTCTTCGGAGTACCTTTGAGCGACCCGATGAGTCGGAGAGGAGCGCCGTCTTTGTGCACCTTAGGGAGGCCATAGAATCGGGCCAAAGCCGTACCTTTGGGTCTCGCAATGCATCTGTCGGTCGGTGTTATTGCCCCTAAGTTCTCCAAGGCCAACAACGTAGCAGTACTTTTGCGTGTCAGCGCTTTTGAAGGGTTCGTTGCACATGGGACATAGAGTTGTCGGTCCTCTAGTAAACATTTGGCTTTTTGAAGGTAGTCTGTCCCGTCCAGTACAACCGTGGAGCGGCCCTTCTCCGCTTGCACAATGACGAGGTCTTTGCTGGCCTTGGGTTGTGTAAGCGTATCACGTTCGACCTTGGAATGTATTTCCCGCGGCCCGGCCAGTGGGCCATGAGGAGAGACGACACTTGGTATGTGGTAGCGTGGTGACTACATCCTATAAATACTGCCGCCCTCTGTGCATGAACTGCTCCTATCTGCTTCTGTCTCTGACGGTGGGTTCTAGCAGGAATCCAAAGCGTTGGACGAATAAAGTTCTTGTCCTAGCGATTGTGTCCTCTTCTTCACGACTGGGACTCGTGTATTCGCTTTTATTGGGGCCCTCGTGTAACCAAGCCGCAAATAGCATCAAGTGTACCGGCGAAGGAAGCTACCATCGTCAGCAATTAGAAGATCGACAATTAGAAGACACGACAAGCACTAGACAGCGCTTGTTCCCTCCGTACGAGCAGTGCTGGTCTCGGAAATAGTGGCTGGATGGCGGCTTTTGAATGCACTTCTTTTTGACCTCCTGCACTCGGTAAAAAATGGCTACTTAAGTAGCATGCATTTCACACATTGATTTTCAATGGTCTCATAAATTCAAATATATTTT
This sequence comes from Spirometra erinaceieuropaei, assembly GCA_902702965.1. Classification (NCBI taxonomy): domain Eukaryota; kingdom Metazoa; phylum Platyhelminthes; class Cestoda; order Diphyllobothriidea; family Diphyllobothriidae; genus Spirometra; species Spirometra erinaceieuropaei. The sequence continues at coordinate 357,205 of CACRXP010000248.1, read as the reverse complement.
ATCGAGAACCTGCATAAAAAAGTGCTTTCTTTTGCTCATTTGGTAGGAAATCACATTGACTTCATACTTTATGCCCGAAGAAAGTGTATACGTGGGTTTTAAAAGAGTTTCTAAGTAGGAGATTTTTAAGACCGTGCGATGTCCGTGCATGCAAGACCACACATGTCCGTTTAATAAAGCTCCTCATTAAATGTAAAATACAGTTTAGATCCATTACAAAATGCCATGAATTCTATGTGGTATCTTCTTAAAGGCATAGAGGGATATATGATTTTCCTTACGCGGAAACCATGCACCTTGTAGACTGAAATTGCTTAACGTCGATGCAATGGCAGATCAGGCCGAAAATTATTCGGAAAGTGGGGAACTTTTTTAAAACCTAAATATACACTTTCTTCGGGCATAAAATGTAAAGTCAATGTAATTTCCTACCAAATGAGCAAAAGAAAGCATATTTTGTGCATGTTTTCTGTAAAATATATTGAAATATAAAAGACCATTGAAAATCAATAGAAAAAAGGCAAGCTACTTAAGTAGTCTTTTTTCCGAGTGTGGTTTCTGCAGGAGGTCAAAAGAAAGTGCATTCAAAAGCCGGCATCCTGGCTAGTCCGAAATGTTATAGGGTTATGCTGCATGGTAATCAGTATAACAACCCCACTTAAGTAATCCTTCCTAATCGGAAACGCATTCCAGAATTTTGGATAACGTTTCATGAGATCGGTCACGCACTGTAATCCACAGCACATTGCAACAATGAAAGCAGTTAGACGCCCCCGCCCCCATGATCTGTGGCACATGATTTGAAAGTTATGGTAATTCCCAAATTATACACTCACATAAAATATAATTGCTCACTATGAAAAATGTTTGATATCTCAACCTTAGCAAACAATAAACATGTTCATATGACTGCTAGTTAGAAGAGGTACTAGAAAAGAAGGCCTGAGAATAAGGTTACCTAGAACTTGCTTTCAAACATGCTTGACTTCTAAAGTGGGAGTTCTTTTACAGTTGCCCGCTTTACTTATTTTTGGATAGAAAAAAGTGTGTTTCAAATCTGTGTCATCTTTTATGGCTTGTAATGCAAAAGGCGTTGCATTTTCTGCGGCCTATTGGACATTCTCTTTTGCAGGGATTCCGATACAGTCCTAAATTAATCTTGTTGTGTATGGTAAGATCAGGTCGGCTGTCTGGTCCTGTTGGCAGTTTGGCTCTATTTTGTTGTTAAAGTACGGTGGGGTGCAGGAAGAGGAAATGCGAGGTAGATGCAACGCAAGTTTTTCTCAGTTTAAACTAATTGTAGCACAAGGCACAACTGTGGCTAGCTCGTATAGCTTGGCACTTTCTACGATCAGACTGTCATTTTACCATGCTTACGGGGTAAGTCGCATCGGCCGGAGGAGCCGCTGCGGGGTAAAGTGCTAGAGAAAGTTGTCCTTTCTGACTGGAAGGGGGAGAAATGTCATCCCGGGCTCCTTCCTGATGCATTTATTCGGCTCGTATTAAGCCATTTTTGCGAACTACCGACTAACTGACTACCAGAAGGACTACAGAGAAATAAAAGGGAGACTAGAATGGCCATTTCTGGATCATCAGTTGTCGTTAATCAGCCATACCCAACCGCGAGGCGTACAACACCTGGGGCTCGCTTCTGCAACCTGATGGTTAGAAGCCCAACGGCTCTAACCACTGAGCCACGGGCTCTTTGTCCTGTCGGTTGCAATCGGGTACATATAATGGTAGAGGTGCGCTCACTGATCATTCTTACGAAAGTTTATGCCTCAAGAGAGAGCGTCAAGGTCCAAAGGGACGAGTGGGTTCCGTCACGCTTTGGATGAGCGCTCCCCCCCCCCCTACCATTGATTAACTGCCACCCAAAACCACTGCGACACTGACTACTTGTACCACAGGGAATGGGCAGCATCTGACTCGAAAATCCTCCCTAATACGAACAGAAAAGGTTCGTGCTCGTGTTTTATGTCCAGCATAGTCTAATGTGGGTACAGAAGAAGCTAACGAGAACTGTGATTTCTATCATAATCCTCCCTTATTAACACTGGCCGCACTACTTAAGCTATCAGCGCCCTCCTATCTTTAATTTTCAATTAACCTTGAGGAATATTACGTGTTCCGAAGACCTAACTTTTACTAAAATTGTAAAGAACCGACGCTAGTTCGTTAGGTAGGTCAGAGCTGACAAGTCGTGTGCGAATCTCTCATCCCCAAATTCATTCATCTGTTTCAGATGAAACTAAAACCTCCGTTTTCAGCACTACATTTAGAGCAGTAATCACGGCTGGGGAGTCACATGATTAACTGATTAGCATAGGCCCTCGCGGTTACCTCTTGCGTGCGGCAGAAAATCGATTAAATAGGTGTCTTGGCAAAAACGTGTGCCAGCGTCGGAAGCATGGTGAAGCCACCTCTAAAATCGATTGTATCCAAAAAACAACATCTGTTTCGGGCCTGTATGGTTCGCATCGTAGCCAACTATTTTGTTGTTCTGGTTAGTTGGAAAGAGTAACAAAAAAGCAAATATTTTCTGGACATTTGTGTTCTGCAGTTTCATTTAAGTCACTCTATTTAAACCCAGAGTCCTACGTCTGAGAAGAATTAATCGAGGTTATTGATTTTTTGGACATAGAACGCATGTAGTATCTGAGCAGTGTGTGCCCAGACTGTAACAATCATCAGTCCAAGTTCCGAGTGTCAGGAAAAGACAGAAGTCATCAGCATGAGGAATTTATTGTACAGATCAGAGTTGTCTTCTCACGTGGCAGTGGCCGCTGGTGGTGGTGGTGGTGGTGG
>CACRXP010000248.1:311073-328587 GCA_902702965.1 Spirometra erinaceieuropaei | reverse complement strand
ACGGTGAATGTTGTACTGCATGACGTGGCGTCTGCAGAGTTCTTATCAGCGGTGGGGGTGATGTTGGTAGTTGTCGTCGTTGGCACTGGTGGGGAGAGGAGTGGGTGACGGAGCATCGAGAGTCTGTTCGCCAGTACTCGGAGTCGTTGGTGTCGCGGTAGTTTGAGTGGACGTGGAGGCGGCCTCGAAGACGTGAGGCAGGCTGCCTCGCGGTGTGCTGGAAATTGTCTGAAGAGGCCGATCGGCACGCTGAATGTTCGCTGGCATCGTCGCTTTGACAGGAGACGTTGGGTGTTGGGGTTGTTGACCTGCGATATTTGAGCCTTGTCAGTTGTTCTTTTCGTGTTGGCAGCTGTTAGCCAGCTATCTTCGTAGATTACTGCTGCAGTCTTTACTTCTGCTTTCCAGACCAACCAAAGGTTGGTGGGGACCTCACAGATCTCCACGTTTATTTGCAGATTCTTGAGAGAAGTATTCAGAGTGTACTTGCGACTCCTTTTCCTTGCTCAATGTTGACGTGCACCATAAACATAAAAATAACAGAGAATCGCCAATAGAAGCGAAGAGACGAGTCCCAGGAAGCAGTCGTTAAGAAGGAGACACGATCGCTCGGACAACAGCTTTATTCACCTGACGCTTCGGATTCCCGCTCGAATTCATCATAAAAAGACAAAAGGAGATACGAGTGATTCATGCACAAGGGGGTGCGGTACTCATAGGATGCAGTCGCAATACTACCGCACACTTATGAATATTCGCGGCTCCCTCCCCTTCATCAGGGTTCGTTGCACTTGGTCTGATGATTGTTTGATGGCCGACATTCGCGTCGATAATTGCTGCAATTTCGTCACGTGCGTTGGATGCTGGTTGTGATGATTGCTCGACCATCTAACCCACCGACCCTGGCGCTTAAGAACAATATTCACCTGTGCGCTCCCCGCGTGGCTAATTACTCCGCCTAGGCGAAGTCTCAGCACCAAGTATGAAATGGGAAGGTCGTTGCACTTGTTCGTGAACTGGGGGCCAGAAAACCAGAACCCAAACAAATCCCGCCCCACATTGTTGTCACTTGTAGCGAGGATTTCGGCCTTGTCAAATTTGAATATGTGGCCGGATCTCGTCGAATGAGCTGCAACTTAACAGCTGGCATCATTTCTCCGCACCGCCACTATGTGTTCGGTCATTCGCGTTTGAAGCTGTCTTCCGGTTTCATCGACGTAGTTGCTTTGTACGCAACTGTACCAGATACGATAAACGACTCCAGGCGTTTCTTTCCGTGCCAGCGAGTCTTTCGGTTTCATTACCTGATGCCTGATGGTTGCCTCCGGTCTGTGTGCAACTCCAACCCCAAGTGGTGCGAGAAGGCGGCCGACAGCTTCCGAAACGTTTTTGACATACGGAAACGCTCGCCAAAATTTGGGTTCCGTGCGATTTGGCTTTTTGTCCCTTTTGCGTATGCACCGGTTGACGAAGTTGTGCGAGTAGCCATTGGTTTTGAAAACCCGTCGGAGGTATTGTAGTTCGGAAATCGTGTCTTCCGTTTCACTGCAGTGCGTTTCACCAAGCCGGTAGAGCGTCCATACACAACTGAGTTTGTGACTGATTGGGTGGTCGCTGTTGAAGTTCAGTACTTGCATCGTAGTTGTCGCTTTCCTGAACACTGGTCTTTAGGCCAACACAATCTTTGCGGTATGCGAGGACATCCAGGAAGGACAGCTGGTTGTTCTCTTCCTCCTCCATCGTAAACTGTTCGTCTGGGAAGACCGCATTCGGATGTTCCTTGAATGTCAGCATTTGGTCCCGGTCGATAACGACGAAGGTATCATCCACATACCGGGTCCAGAACTTCGGTCTGTGGTGGTTGAAGACTAGCGACTCTAACCGTCTGATGATGAGTTCGAGTAGGAATCCGGAAAGTCAGGCGAATAATGCTCTTGTCCTAGCGACCGTGTCTCCTTCTTCACAGAAAAAGGAATGTTTTTCTATCTACCTTGTCGAGTATTGGCGCGAAATTGACTGGGGGTTATGAAGCTCATCAGAAGCGACAATCAGACAGTGGAAGATGGGGGCGCTGGTAACGACCATGGACCTTAGAAATTACTGCTTATATATATCAAGCTATCTAAATCATGCAATGGAAATACAGTTCGCGCTGAGTACACATATCCGTAACCTTCGGTTTCTTGTCTTATTTGAAAAAAATTCCGCCTTCTCAAAAACAACAACCTGGTCTCATTTCGATAAAACAAACCAATTCAAACAAGAGAAATCTCTTAACTCAGTAGTACGATAAAAATCTCTCCCCGGAAGCAAAATGTGCTCGTCTGTGGTGAATTCAAATGTAGCTTTGTTGGAGGGGATGGGGTACCCTACTTAAGTTGGAACAATCCTGTACACGTTCTCGAGGACAACTCTCACAATTTCCCTAGCCGGGTAGAAGTGCAAAATAAAAGTTCCAATTTCTAAATCGTCTCCGATTCAAAATAAGTGTTTAAAGATCTCCCTGTCTTCCTACAAAAACATCATACTTGCTGAGCTGTACTGAAAGACTCAGTTAGACTAGACGCAAATCTCACAGCATAAAAACTTAACGTAGTGCGTACTTTAAGTCGCCAGCACCCTCAAAATAACAGCCGAAAGACAGCCCCGAACGCGAATGGCCGAACACGCTGCAGTGGTGCGGAGAAATGACGCTAGCTCTCAAGTTGCAGCTCATTCGACGCGACCCGGTCACGCATTAAAATTTGACGAGCCCGAAATTCTCGCAAGAGATAACAACCGCGTGAGCCGGGAGCTGCTTGAGTGATGGCTTACTGGCCCCCAGTCAATTAACAAGTGCAATGATCATTCCATTCCATACTCAATGCTAAGACCGCCTAGGCGGAGTAATTGGTCACGCGGGGAGCTCACAGGTGAACACTTTTCCCCAACACCGGGCTTCGGTGCATCAGATGGTCGAGCAATCATCACACCAACATCAAACGCACGTGACGAAATTGCAAGCTAATAAAGCTCTTGTCCGAGCGATCGTGTCTCCTTCTTCAAAACAGCCTGATTTATCACAATTATTGTCATTGCTGCTCCTCTTGTAGTGGGGGCAGCGTATGTCATTTGCATGCCATGATTACAAATTTTCCTATGACTTAGTAATTTGTTTCCAAAATGACAATAAGAAAGGTCACTCAGACAACAAAGGTTCTGCTGTTTAGGTCTTCGACTGAGAAATATCTGATATTTATCGTGGCTGGCAGATATGTGGCGGCCGGCGCGCTACTCGGGTCGACGTTTTCGGCCCGTCTGAGGTCTCTATATTGTATACCTTGTCCTTTGTTGAATTCATCACAGGTTCCGGTCTAATATGCACTTTTCTCATTTTCCAATCAGATTACCAGTTTCAAGTGCAGTCTGACGATGCAGAGCGCCCAATGCTTTAACACACTTTTATCTTTTCAGGACGGTGCGCAGCATGGCAATTGTGAGTGTTTCCTACGCTCCCTTACTTCTTCTTCTGCGTAATCCGCAAAGGCGAGCGGAGAATCAGGTAAATTGAACAGTTTTATCGTAACCTCTATAGCCCAGGGCATACACGGCGGTGGCAACATCTTTTGCAAACTAAAAGGTACGGCTTTGAGGATGGGATCGTTTAGGGTAGGTAGCTAACAAAAAGTACCCAACAGAAATGCGTATCCATTTGGCTTCTTACACCCTGCAAATCCACAGCGCACACCCGTGTATTTACACCGTAGCTGACTAACACTCCGATTTAAGTGATTAAGAGTACTCCAGGGTCGGATTGAGAAGATATGCGAACTTGAGACGTGAGAGAGAGAGAGAGGAATTCGATTTATTTTGAAATCGTAACTTCAAAATTTTCAGGAAAAAAATGGCTCCAGTCACTGTGGGCAGTAAATAAGTAAGAGATTATTCAAGAGTCAAAGAAACGATTATTATGGGGATAGTCAAAGACTTAGCTTCTGTATTTCTGTCTCTTCGCACGTAAGATAGCGTGCTAGGAATGGCTCGATAAGCCGATGTGCGACAGGATATAAGTCGGAAGCTGCGGCGCATCGGGCGGGAAGATTTCGCAGACATAAGATCAGAATGTAAGGGATGAGCAACGTCATCTAGAATTCGACCAGCAAATTGCCTGACCGCATTGAAATGTCGCTGTACGATAGTGTCAACTAAAAAAAGACAAGAAACACCAACAGCAGAAGAGAGCATGCGAAGGACTCGTTTCAAAATTAAAAGATCCTTTTTTAACAAAGCAGGAAAAATGACAGGAGGGCAGTATAGGATAAGAGGAAGAATGCAGGCATCAATGAATCGCCAGACTAAGGATTGAGGTGTGTGGTAGGAACGTATACGACGAATGTAATAAAGAAGTTTACGAACTTTAGTAAATAGGGACTCAATATGGAGGGAAAAAGAAAGATTTGAGGACAAAGTAACGCCGAGATACCTGAGAGAGGATACTTCGTTAGAAAGAATGTCAGAGGAATCAGGATTAGGAGAGGGCCGCAGTCGAAAAATACACTGAACGGATTTTTGTTTGTTAATTAGGAGACCATTTTCCTCCGACCATGCTAGGACATGGTTTAGGCCATCCTTTAGAGATCGGAGGTGTGTCTGACTTTTGAGAGGGTGTCCAACAACCACATCATCAGCATACTTAACCAGAAGGCAGTCATTAGGGGACCTATGATCGTCAGTGTGGAAGGAGAAAAGGTGAGGGGATAGAATGGAACCTTGAAGAACACCGCACTCATTGAGAAGGGTCGAAGATTTCCGCTTGCCAGATTGGACAAAATGAGTACGGAAGGTAAAATAATCTCTAAGCCAAGAGACGACCCAGCCTGGAGAGCCGCATGCGGAGGTTTTGGTAAGGAGAAGAGGGTGCGGGACGTTACTGAAGGCGGAGGAGTAATCTAGAAAAGCGCACGCATATTCGCGGCAACCCTAGTCTAATGCTTTTAGAGCAGAGAGTACCACAAGAGCGACAGCATCTAAAGTTCTCCGTTTGGCTTTATATGCAAATTGTTAAGGGTCGGAAAAACTGGAAATAAAAGGCTTTATGATATCTAGGGCAACTCTTTCAGCAGGCTTTAGTATTGCAGAGGAGCAGGCAATTGGACGAAAAGATTTAGGACCAAAGTTAGCGGGCTATCTGAAAACTGCAAGATTTAAGAAGAAAAGGCGAGCCACCATCCGATCCAGCAGCTGTTGATCCACGGACCTTTTTAAGGTGTTTCTCTACTGTTGCCGAAGGCACGGGTTGGAATGTATTCGGTGATAGGGGAATGTCATCTAAGCGAAGACATTGTGACTTAATATAAAATTTTTATTTAGGGAGTCTAAATCTGCATCCACATGCAACAGTGTGTTTCGATGGCCAGTGAGACGCTTAAGATTTTTCCAAATCTCAGCTGAGGAAGGGGAAAGGGGGGGAGGAAGAAGAGGAAAAACGTTGACTGACAAATAGGCTATTTAGTCTGTCAATCTCTGTTTTTATTAAGACGGTAACGTCCTTAAGGCCATCACGTAAGCCTAGCTTGTAAAGGAATTCTTTTTTACGTCTTAACGATTTCAGATAGGCGGAAAAAATTCTATCCGGTCGTACCATAACAGTATCAAAAGGGCAGCAAATATCGATAATTTAATTTAAAAACGCTGTCAGGTTGGAAGAACAGAATTTAACATTCGATTGTTCAAGGAAAGTGGGGCTAGTAGGGGAAATGCAAGTCTGAAGCAAGATAACGTTTCGGGCGGACGTGTTGCGAACCTTAACCTTTCTCTCAGGCTTGGCAAGCAGTGCACGTTTTGAAGTGGAATAGATTTTTGGAAGACACAATAAAGTGGAATGGTCAGAACCTGACAATGGAGCCGTATTTTTTACGCAAAAAAGCTTGCTGTGGTTAGTCAGAATATGATCAAGAGGGGCACCTGCGCGAGTATTAAAGGAGACAAGATCATCGAAGCCTAAAAGTGTAAGGGGACGTAAATTCACGCGATTAAAATCACCACATAAGAGAATAAGATAGTCGCAGGATAATATAGCAAGTTTTTGTGAGAGAAAGTCGAAAAAACTGGTAAGTGCGCCTTCACAGGAAGAGGGGGGGAATGTAAATACTAACAAATATGATGCCTTTAAAATTACTTAACAAACGGGGCTTACATAAAACAGCGATGACATCTATCAAATCATCAGAGTAAGAAAAAAGGGACTTACAGTCTCTACACCAATTTTGATTAACGAAAATGGCAACGCCTCCACCTCTGCCACAAGATAAATATTTTCTATCTGTTCGAAAGCAGTAGAAGGATGGGGGAGTAATAAGTTGCGAATCAATGTCACTATTTAGCCACGTCTCTTGAAGACAGACCACTTCAGTTCTGCTGTGTTCTTTTTTCGACAAAAGTAGCTCCAAATCATGGGCTTTGTTGAAAATAGAACGACAATTTGTCGACAAGAAGGCAGGAATTGACAATTTGTGCTTTGGCTGACGTTTGAATGCGAATTGCCAGCCACACCGGTGTTTTCTCCGATGCATAGGCCGTTGTTGACGAATATTTGATAAATTCAACACAGAACAATTGCAAATACGATATATTGGCCGTAAAGTACAACAGTTTGCATCATGGTCGTTCGTAAGTGAAATTGACGATTTAATGCCATTCAAAAGGGTGCTAGCGTACTGCAGACGACCCCATAATCTTAGTTTAGACAAACAGAAGGGACAAAACAGTTCACTATATCGAAGGGAAATAGGCACAGTAATGTACAAATAGTTAAAATCCACACGTGAATGGAGAGCTACAAAATGGCGGCCCAAATTCAAAAGTAATCACTTGTGCAAACATTGTGACGAATTAACAGAAGAAACTGACATCTGTTAACCCAACAAAATTAGGCTGGTATAGTAGACCACCCTTAGCTAAAATCCTCATATTTGTTCGATTTCAATAGAAACGAAGATAGCAATACCTCAACAGTTACAAACAAGTAAATAAGAACAAAGTCGTCAACAGGTAAAAATGCACGAGCTTGTTCTATGTCTCAATCAAAGTTGTGTCAAGTTCTTTAAATGTGTATTGTAACTGGTTAAAACAAAATGGACTTAAATGTCACTAAACGTCGATGATCTGGTCGTGATTTATGTCTGGAAAGAAACCAACCTTAACGACACTTCTAGTCCTTCACAAATGTTTAAGCTTCTCTCGAGGTAAGTGTAACTTATTATCGAACTACAGTATCTGTAGACGCACACGTGCTCGTAAGTTAAGCTTTTTCTTTAGGAAAGACGCTATTTTCTCAAGCTTGGGGATGAATGCCACAAAAACGACGCATCCTTTGAGACGGCGTATGCGCGCTTTAACGCGATTGGTGCGTTGCAGTGAATTAAACTGCCGAGGACGGATTCTTCAGGAAACGCAAAATGTAGCAGCCACATACATTTTCCACTATCCTTATGATTTATTTAAATAAATAGGAAAGGTAAAATCATCAGCTATTAATCAGATGTGTGCTTAAAGCAAACAATATATCTAAATTTTATAAAATGTTCCAACTACGAATTTTTAAAATCAGCTATCTTGTGCGCTAATTTAATCGTCTGCTAATTTTATTTAGTGAAAGTGTTAATCCAGTTGCATTCTGTCTGTTCTACACTTACTAATGTTTGTTTTTCACCCGCAGAAAGCAGAGCCAGCTGAGGATGACAGTGCTTTGAAGCCCGTCGTTGCGTCCAACGACTCTAAGACCCACTACTCCGAGGATTAACAAGGAGAATTAATAGATGCAAACTATCCAATCAACTCAAACAAAACCTTTACGATTGCACAACGAAAATCAGGCCTAATTACCTGCCTTCTCTGAGGACAAAGCTCACTGGTTTTTTAAATTTGGTTATATCTTTTTGTTTGTGAAAAATATATTTCTTCCGAAATTTTGCTTTCATCCAGTCAATCCTCAGAAGTACTTACTGAAGTACATCGAGATCACAAATTGCATCGCCGACAGGGCGTTTATGGGAACCCAGCAAATGACGTATACAATGCCATTCCAGTCTCCCTTGTCTTTGTTGGTAATAACATTCTGTCTCTATCATGCGCCGCTGTGCGGCTGTTGGTTGGGCTCAAGAGAGAGCCCGTAGGGCACAACGGGACGAGTGAGTCCCGTAGAAACGATCGGTGAGCGTCCCTTTACCATTTTTGTAAATACACTACTCCAGTGTTTGGCTTAAAGACTCCCGTCAAATGGTGTGGTATAGTAAACTGCCTCCCGCATATGAATGCTCTTATGCACTCCAGTTGCGGTATACTTCTAAGGAATACCAGTAATCTAATGTTCTGTATATTTTAAGTGGTTTTCGATTATTTTTTGGAGTGAAAAGGTCACTTAATAAATTCGACTTCCACCCTGACAACCGAAGGCAAATTGTTATAAACGCAGTTATATCTAATCGCGATTTGTCACGGGCAAACATACGTGTCAATATAAACGCCATAGTTGACCTGTTTGCCATCGTCGCACGGAGGTAGCCAGGCTCCCCCTCACTGTAAGCTGCGTGGTCGTTTATGCACTATAATCAGCCTACTAAATATGTGTGGGTAGTATCTATATTTTCAATTAATGCGCAAATGATCCGTCTGCTTTTCGCGTTAGAAGACACCATACTAGTGGGAATGCTGGGGAACCCATTGGTGAGCCGAATCCCTCGTAGCTGTGCCATGCAGTGACAAAATGTCGGCGAAACACGCGTGTCTGAGCCCTTAGCTAGCGCCTGTGCCGTTACCATGGTATCTTCTGACGCTAAAATATACTACTAGCTGCCAGTCGGTAGTTAATGAAGATCACGCGGTTAACCTGCTGTGGCTGATGGACTTCAGCCCAAATATTCATGCATCAGATTTCCGTCTACGCTTATAGACCTTAATGTAAACTGATCTAGGTAAAGTTAGCAGTTAGGTTCTGATGAAATTAAAAAGCAATCGTCTGTTTTATTCCATCAAATTACTTATGGACAACACCGACTGGCATCGATTGAATTCGAGGACCACCGATTTCAGGTCTTTGATGCTCCATGGTTTCTTTATTTGTTGGAGACCCCTCGTCTTTAGGGTTTGGGGTCTTCATTCTCTGCCTGTACGGCAAGAAATTTCCTTGTTCTTGGGGTAGGGGTGATTTCATATCGGCACTAAACACTACAGGAAAGTTCACTCTTTTATTTGGACTTTTAATTGTTTTGTGAGGCTTGTGGTGTCATCAGGTTAAGCTCATTCGCAAAATTGTATTATGCCTCAACGTCTCTGCACTGAACTTCAACAAGACGGTTGGCGGACACCATTGTGGGCATGTTGCAACGGCTTAATCCACAGTTAGACCCTAACGACTCGGACCTTCAGGATCGATCCTGGATAGAAGTAGAAGTTGAACGCCAGTTGTTAGAGTGGGGTATTCTGTGCAGAACAGCTGGAGAACGGGTTGGAAAGATCTGGCAGTCGGACGAGGGCATACCCGGCGCCAGGAGAGCGACGTCCCGGGTGTGCGTGGCGTGTGCGTCACAGCTGCAATGGCTACCTCTTAATAATGTCCTTTATGGCACTTCCATCCAATGGATTCCAATCCGGGCGTGGCGGTAAGTCTAGGAACGGCTCCGCTCGCGCCAGTCACCTGCGTCCTCTTCCACCTACGGTCTTGCTGGCCTGATAATGACTCCGGGACCAGGTGAGGGACAACAGAGTACGGTAGATGCATTGCAAGTCCACTATTTCTATAAACTAATTCGCGCACAATTCACCGAGCTGCTGCTATTGGGCACACCGTGGACATCGTCGGTAACGATGGTCAAACTGTCGTTATCTTCACTGCACCCTATATCCCGTCCCGTCATCCTGACCTGCCAACGTCCGCCCTCAGTCGATAGCGTCGATTTTTCGATCCCCTATCTAGTAGGCAATTTTTTTCACTAGTGTACTGGCTTAGTGTATCGCGTTTGGCAGAATGTGTTGCAGTTCAAACTCCACTACCATTAAAAATAGAGCAGGTGAAGAGGAGGGTTTAGGAAGAACAGCCGCCAAAAATTACTCATCTCGATTCAACTGCGCCATCGTCAGTTCTCGGCACTCTTATTCAGATAAAGACCGTCTTTATGTAATTAAATAGCATTGCGCGTTTTTTGTGAACAGTGTGGAATAAACATAGCACCATCGGTGACGACAGCGTGGGTGTGATAGGCGATAAACAGCGCGATAGGGTACCCAGATACGCGATAGCATCCATTAACGGAGAGAAAAGGGGGCAGGCCTCGTGAAACAGGCCATAGCAAGGTAAACATGACAAGTGATAAACAGTCTGGAATGTTATTCAGACGTCACCTAGGTTGACTAAGCGGCTCCGAAACCCGATGGGGTCACTGAATAGTGTTTACTTTGCTCTTGTGACTCTGAAAAGAGCCCAATCAGGATGAATCAGCACGTAAGTGACGCGCACTTCTTCACCGATCTTTCATATCTTCATAGCTGCAACCATATTTCCTCCATTGATTCAAAAGTATTTATTAGTGATAGTCATATTGTGGAAGAGTGCTTTCCTCCTAAGTTTGGTATGTGAAAAGAAGCCGATATGTGGCCGGAGACTGCAGCAAACAGAAATATGCTCAGCAACGGCCAAGTAGCTTGTCTGTTAAAAGACCTCCCCTGTCCATAGCACCTGGCCCTCCCTAGGATTGCAGCTTTTTAATTTCCCCGGAAATTAATCACCAACTTGGAACAAATTAGTCTACTTGACTTATAGGCTTAGACTGAATTTTTATATGAATACTTGGGCCAAAGTTCATTTGTCACGGCTGAACAACCGCGTAATATTCATAAACTGCCAACAGACAGCCAGTATTATACTCTGAGATAGCACGATATGCCATACTTGACAGTGAAGGTGCTAGCTTAAAGCCCAGGTACGTGTTCCGCTTATATTTTGCTACTGCGTGATGCAGCTGCGAACGGTTCGATTCATCGGTGGAACCCCCAGCTTTTTTGGTAGATACCCCAGTTCTGAAATTGCAGCTTTTTAACTTCCCCATAAATTAATCGCGTACTTGGAGTAAGTCAGTCTCTTTGAGAATTATAGGCTGTGGCTGATGGATTCTGGCCCTAGTATTCACATCAAAATTCAGTCTGAGCTTGTAAGTCTCAAACAGACTGATTTACTCCAAGTTAGCGAATAATTTCTGAGGAAATTAAAAAACTGCAATTTCAGAGCTGGAGTACCTACCAGAAAGCTGGGGGACCCACTGATGAGTCGAGCCACTCGCAGCTGTGCCACGCAGTGGCAGAATGTCGGCGAAGCACGTGTCTGGACTTTCAGCTACCACCTACGCTGTCAAGTATGGTGTGTCGTGCTACCTCCCTAGGATGTTACGCGGTCCCTAGTATTATCCACCCCAATTTATGCTTAAATATACATATACATATATGGAAAAGGAACTGCATATTTACAGTCAGATTCCTAAAACCAGCAAACTGGCAAACCCTTCCCTGCATTAAAATGTGCCCCAACTTTTTGAAAAACGCCTTTGGAAGCACCAAATACAAGCGGTTCACAAACCGCGCATCCAGCTTTTACGCCCTAAAAGTGTGCTTGTCTACTTGGATATCGTTCACAAGATTCCACGTAACGTCTGCAACGCAGCTTACAACGGTCTAACTATACGGTCTGTGGTAGGGGGCGCTCACCGAACGTTCTTACGGATAGGAGGTGCTCACCGATCGTTCTAACGGAACTCACTCGTTCCGTTGTGCCCCACGGGCTCTCTCTCTCTCAAGCCCAACCAGCAGCCGCACAGCGGCGCAGGATATAGGCAGAATGGTTAGAGGCGTGGACTTCTAACTAACAGGTCAAAAGTTCGAGCCTCGGGAGTTCCACATTTCGGGGTTGGGTATGACTGGCTGACGACGGCTAATAAGCCAGAAATGGCCATTCCAGTCTCCCTTGTCTTTGTCGGTAACACCATTCTGCCTATATAGTCTGTTTTTACAACCATGCACACATATAAATTGACAGTAAAGAAGCGAGACCACTTTGCCCAAAGCCGCTGTGGAAACTAAGGACAAAATTCGAATTGTTTGCGTCTGCCCACCCAAGAAGTTGAGAACTCTTCTAGACCATACAGGGCGATAACCCGTGCAATAATCAACACATCATATTCGACGCAGGAAAGAAAAGGAAAGACGGTAACCAATCCGAACAGGATGACAGCCCACAGAAACCACTGATTGGGAGAAACGACAGGCACGTTTAAAATCTTGGCAATTTTGCGAATTTACTGCACATCCATGCACAGCCTGGAGAACCAGTACCAAGACATTCACGGAAAAAGCGCGTGACCTCTCCCCAGGAAATTATTTTCCCTCAATAATATACATACAGCGTGTGACCTAACTCATGAAACATGATGACGGGATTTAAGATGATCATCTTCATGCACATAGAACGTTATGCCTCTTATGTATTGGTCTAACTCATTTCGAAAAATGTCTTTTTTATGCAGAACATGTACCTAAGTAAGTGTATTAGGCTAATTTGTTAATTTGAACGAAAATTTACATTACCTTATATTTTGGCAGCTTCCGCCGATGACAAATGCGCATCTTTGCATGCTTTTCTATCCCAGGATAGTAATCTGCACATGCCAGTTTCACTAAGTTAGACTGGTCTTACTCAAAAATTGAATTTTTGTCGCCCCAAATCAGATTAATCAGGATGTGAAAAAACACGCTATTTTAAGAAAACCGGATGATCTCTCGATTTTAAAAAATCAGGTATTTAATCTGTGCGATTTCATATTCTAAGACGCATCATGAAATCTGAGCATTTAGTACGATACTTTTGACTGGTCTTATTTCACCTAGTATGTAATCTAGAAGCCGGACGGGCAGAGCATTGGCAGTTTTAGCAATATCTTAGTATTTGTACAGTCAAGCTGTCGTGCATTCACAACTATGGAGCGAAAGTAAAGTAAAGGAAATCAGAATAAACCCTAAACAGTTCAGTGTCAATTTAGCCACATTCTCTTTCTTGCCTCCACTGCTGTATTTATTTGGTCAGAATTATGATTGGCATTCGCTGTCCTACCTTTTCGCTGGTATTACGACTTGACCGACTTCGGCCTGGTAGGAGGTTGCCTGTTCGTGACCTTTGCCAACCATACGGAGCTTATTTAGTTCGGGAAGCCAATAAATGGGTGCGCGTCTACTTCTGGACGAATAAATACCCGATCTGCAGCGACAGAGAATAACAGGTGGCAAGACAATTATGAACTTCGGTTTGGTGAAGTGTTTATGACCCATCTCCTAAATCCCAGTGGTGGACCAGCTGTGCCAGGTGTGTGAGCGCATGCTTGTGCCTCCGACCCCCGCAGATTGTCGGGGTCATGGTCGGTTGTGTGATTGCAAAAAATTTCGCGACTGCTCTTCAGCTGCTTCCTGTCGCTTCATAAGAGGGATAACGAGTGAGAACAATACAACAGATTTGAATTCGTGCAGAAAATCGATGCAGAAACAACAAGGTTAGGGTTTTGAGCAAAGTTGGCTAATCGATAAAGTTAGTAACACAAACGCCGGTAGGGGAAGAAAGTGAAAAAAGGGGGAAAAGTTAAAGAGCAGCCGAACTAGTATTCTGCAGTCCTACTAAGCCACTTCCGATTCCACGGGCAAAGGATGCCCTGCCAATGCACGCCACGTCAAATTGTGTTTATGAATTCACATGCACTTGCGGATGCAAGTACATTGGGCGAACGCAAAGGCAGTTGGCAGCCAGGTCCATTGAGCACCTGCCCAAGTGGCTCCTTAGACAAGAAAATAAGGTCCCGCGTTCATCCATTACAAAACACCTACTTGATACTGGTCACACCGTCGACGCCAAAACTTCCTTCCGAGTACTTGTTCGGGCACGAACAACTCGGACATTGCGTTACCTGGAGGCAGCCTATATACGACGAGTGAAACCAGATCTTTGTAAACAATTGGAGCACGTGGTTAACCTAACATTACCATGGTAGCCTCTAGCTCCATGATTCTCCCTCTCTCCTCTCATTTTTTTGCTCTTTAACGTTTCCCCTTTTTTCACTTTCTTCCCCTACCGGCGTTTGTGTTCCTAACTTTATCGATTAGCCAACTTTGCTCAAAACCCTAACCTTGTTGTTCCTGCATCGATTTTCTGCACGAATTCAAATCTGTTGTATTGTTCTCACTCGTTATCCCTCTTATGAAGCGACAGGAAGCAGCTGAAGAGCAGTCGCGAAATTTTTTGGTACCAATAAATCCTGCCGTTCTTGCCTACTTCAGCTTCGTACCGGGGACAAAATGCTTCAAATCAATCTACCACCCAGAATCTTTCGTCTCCTCTCCGATAATATACAGTAAGTGGGCTAACTCATGAAATATCAACCGAAATTCCGAAATTCGGTTTCGTTTCGAAAACATTAATTAAGTAATGTTATAAAACTAATCATCGTGCAGCATAATTTTATAATAATTCTGTTACCTTGGGATGTTGGCTTCGGAACAAATTTCTTTCCGGCTGCATGCAAAAAAACATTTTCTGTAAAAAAAGTACTGCTTAATAAGCATGCATTTCTCTCATTACTTTTCGATGCTCCTAAATATTCAATTATATTTCATAGGAAACATGCATAAAATATTCGTTCTTCTGATCATTCGGTAGAAAATTACGTCTTCTTCCAATTTTATACTCGAAGGAAGGGTATATTTCGGTTTCAAAAAAAGTTTCTAATTGCGAGATTTTTTTAATACCGTGAAATGGCCGTTCATAAAAAGTCCTGTCTCTGCATTTACCAATGTGGCTTTTAAGGCTAACAATATGGCTCAAACCCACTGTCAAACTTTATGAACCCCATATAGTCCCCTGTCAATACCGTAGAGGAATGTATGGTTTTCAGTACACGGAAAATATACGCCTTGTAGTTGGGAAACCTTGAACGCAAGTGTAGCTGCAGGTCGGGTTCAAAATTGTTCGAGAATTCGAAAAGTTTTTGAAAACCGAATTATACCCTTCCTTCGAGGATTAAATTGGAAGACGTAATTTTCTACCGAATGAGCAAAGGAGGGAATATTTTTATGCATGCTTTCCGTGAAATATGATTGAATTTTTAAGGGCATCGAAAATCAATGAGACGAATGCATACACATTAAGCAGCCGTTTTTTACAGAGTATAATTTTTGTATGCCGGTATCCTGTGGTAACTGAATTTTTATGCAATTATGCTTCATGATGATTGTTTTAACAACCCTTTTTTATTAATCTTTTCGAAACGAAACCGAATTTTGGAATTTCGTTTGACATTTCATGAGTTACCCCACCTACTGTACATATATGCATATACATATAAGATGCGAGTCTCTGGATGCAAATGAGTAGAACTGTACTGCCTCGGTATTTCAAAACCAG
Source organism: Spirometra erinaceieuropaei (assembly GCA_902702965.1). NCBI lineage: Eukaryota > Metazoa > Platyhelminthes > Cestoda > Diphyllobothriidea > Diphyllobothriidae > Spirometra > Spirometra erinaceieuropaei. The sequence continues at coordinate 313,121 of CACRXP010000248.1, read as the reverse complement.
AAATGTTTCCATCGTCGGAAATAAGTATCGTACCGCGTCTCACAGTATTTGAAGGAGGCGACAGCTTAATTAACCCGGCGTTATTTATACGGATTTATCACCAGCACGCACCAAATCCTAAGCTACCATAGTGAGTACACGTTATGTCACAAAAGCATTTGTGTGCGAATTCTCAACAGAAGGGCAGAATTACTTCAACGAGCCGCACGACAAAAGGACAGATCTCCGATAACTTCTGCGCCTCTTCATGGTCAACGGATACCCCTGTAACTTCATCGAGCACGGCGGGCAGTCCAAGCCAAGCCAGAGTTCGGTGACAGAACGTCATACATTAACGGCATATCTGAGGCAGTTTCCCGTCGACCGGAGTCAACAATTCGACACCCATTCATGAGACCTAAGAGTCCCTGTCACGAGGTAAAACCACTAATGTCGTCTACCGGGGCCAGTGTTACTCTTGAGAATCTAAATACATTCGAGAGACCGGCAAACAATTACAGGCCCATGTTAACGAACACATGCGGGCAGAGAGGTGAATGGACCCACTGTCTCTGGTGGTGGAACACTGCGCAGACTCAGGGCACACGTTTGCCGTCCAGAACATCGAAATCCTAGGTCGAGTAAGTGACCGCGTAGCCAAGGAAACGATCGAGACCTGACACACGGAGACTACCTCAATCAACCGTTATGTCGTCCTCCCGGCAGACTACCAGGCCCTACGGACGCAGCTCAACGAACGAAAGAGTGAGCGGGAAGTTAGGCCAGACGTGAACCCACACACGGGAGAACCTACGACGGACACGCCCACCGCCGCACCAAAATACGGGTTCGACGAAGGCGCAGTCACAAATACTGCCTCATCAAGGACGGCAAATAAGGTCAATGCGGAAGCAGGTGATGGCCACCAACGTTCAGACACCGACCGCCGATGAGAAAAACAGATTGACGGCTGCCGTCCTTTCCTCCCCCTCCGCCCTGGTAACTACAGAGATGATCCCTGTGCGCATGCGGGCGATGAGCGCCAAAACCGATTAACAACTCTCCAAGTGCACATTGTTAAGATGAGCCCGTATAATTAACGGCTCACCTTTATCTGAAGTTCATATACCAGAAACTGCTTACAGAGGGGGAATTTCCAAGGAGCCAGATCCCTTGAAGTCATGTTATGTAACGGTGGAAATATCGACCTCTAAACCTTTAACTAGTACCGATGCTGGGAGTAGGCAAAACTTTTCCGGATATAATTTACACTACTTGCAATACTATTTGTTTGTAGAATGGGTATTACACGTTTATTACGCGGAGATTGTCTTCAGGGTAAGGGGATTCCGTACTAACAGCACAGGTACTTGCCAAAGGCCCATACACGCGCGTTTCGCCGATATTTTGTCGCTTCGTGACACATTTGCGAGGAGTTCGGCTCATCAGTGGGTCCCCCAACATCCCCCGTCTGATACCTGGCGCATACTTCAATTTATAAATTGTTGCTTTTTCATTTCCTCAGAAATTAACTGCGAACTTGGAGTCGATTAGTATATTTAAGGTCTATAGGCTCGAACCGAAGTTTTTATGTGTAAATATTTGGCCCGAAGTTCATCAGCCACAGCGGGTAACCGCGTATTATTCATTAACTGCCGACAGGCAGCTCGTAGTATACTTTAGGGTAAGGGGATTCCATACTAACAGCACAGGTACTGGGTATGATGAGGTTATGTAGCCCTACCTGATGGGCACATTATTGTTGGGGTTGGGACATCTATTTCTCAACCACTCAATGGACAACCGTGTATTCCCCATAGTTTTTCTTTTGCATACAACTACTTGACTTCGTCGCCTGTGCGTTCCCCGGCCCTACCTGGTAAAAACCTCTATTACCACCGGTTTCGTAGTACAGGTGGCTGGGGTCTGTTTACTTCACATGGGGTTACATAACCACACCTGCCCGGTACTAGAAAAAAGCAAACATCCATAACGAATTCTATCCGACCCTAAAAGTCACGTCGCGGACACCTGCTGGTTGCATCAACGAGACAGCATGAGAAGAGAGG
>CACRXP010000248.1:261699-277264 GCA_902702965.1 Spirometra erinaceieuropaei | reverse complement strand
AACATGACTCAAGGCAACGACACACCCTCCAGCAGAGAAGAATAAGGTTAAGAACATATTGGATTTCAATATAAAATAGTCTTAACAGTGTCGAACGGACCGAGGCGAATTAAACCTAGAAAGTTAGGGAGTTATGGGGTAGTCAAGTTAAAAACTATGGAAACTTAGAAAATTAAATTCATCCAGATGCTGTCACCCCTCTGGTGCCATCATACGTTCGAAAAACTGATCCAATGTCTCGAATTCCTCTAGCTCCTCTTCGTCTTCCGGATGCAAAAGTGGACGGGTGGCACCTTTGGGACGGGGCGATTCTGTACACTTCCCGGTCGGATGGGCGTGTAAACACTGGGGGTCATGGCATTGGGGCCAATTAGGACACCTTTGTGAATCAGCTTTGGTCACATCTGCTGACTTGCCAACACCGGCTGAGCGACTCGATTTGCTAGAAAACCAATGCAAAAAACTGGTTTAGGAGAAACACAAGAAAAGGAAGTGAAAGACGAGCGGCGAGAATGACCGCCGCGGATAGGAAGTACAGTGCGTGACCGATCTCATGAAATGTTGGCCGAAATTCTGAAATGTGTTTTCGATTAGGAAGGATTACTTAGGCGGAGTTGTAATATTGATTAGTATGCGGCATCGTCCTATAGCATTTCGGACTCAGCAGAATGTCGGCTTTTGGATGCACTGTTTTTTGACCTCCTGTAGAAACCACACTCGGAAAAAAAATGACTACGTAGGTAGCGTGCATTTTTCGTATTGATTTTCGATGGTCTTACAAATTCAGATATATTTTATAGAAAACGTGCACAAAAATATGCTTTCTTTTACTCGTTCTGTAGAAAATTACACTGTCTTCATATTTTATACCTGAAGAAAGTGTGTATTTAGGTTTTAAAAAAGTTTTCCAATCCCCGAATAATTTTCAGCCAGATCTGCCATTGCATTTGCGTTTAGCGATTTCAGTTTACAAGGTCCATGCTTTCCGCGTAAGGAGAATTATATATTCCTCTATGCCTTTAAGAAGATACCATATAGAGTTCATAAAATGTTGCAATGGATCTGGACTGTGTTGTACATTTCATAAGAAACCCTGGTAAACGGACATGTACGATGTTGTATGTACAGGCATCGCACGGTCTGGAAAATCTCATAATTAGAAACTTTTTAAAGCCTAAATATATAATTTCTTCAGGTATAAAACATGAAGACAGTGTAATTTTCTACAGAACGAGTAAAAGAAGGCATATTTTTGCGCACGTTTTCTATAAAATGAATTTGTAAGACCATCGAAAATCAATACGGAAAATGCACGCTAATTAAATAGTCATCTTTTGCAGATCGCGGTCTCCGCAGATGGTCAGGAAGGAGTGCATCCAAAAGCCGACATCCTGGCGAGTCCGAAATGTTATAGGATTATGCTGCATGCCAATTAATATTACAACCCCACCTAAGTAGTCCTTCCTAATCGAAAACACATTTCAGAATTTCGGCCAACATTTCATGAGATCGGTCACGCACTGTATGTAAATACAGCAAGAGAGCATACTACTGTTGCAGCAGAAGTCGAGAGTAAGAAAACAATCCACTAGTGTGGTTTTAAAAAGCTAATAACTCCGGAGTGTGAACCTTGAGAGACATCCACACAGGGATGGTAGACAGCGACAGCAATGTGCACCGGTTGGGGGGGGGGGGGCGTTGTTCAATTACCATCTGACGCAGGTTTGAGTGACATTGGGACATCACTGCTTGATGAGGAGAAATTAAGTTAGAAATGCCCAGTTCAGTGTCTTTGTAGGCATGACACCTGGATTACCGACTGCAAATCCATTAGATACCGGGAGAATTGAAGAAGGGGACACGATCGTCGGGACAAGAGCTTTATTAGCCTGACGTTTCGGATTCCTATTCGAATCCATCATCAGAGACAAAAAAACAGAAACGGGTGGTTGTTGCACAAGGGGCTGCGGTATTTATAGGATGCAGTAGCCATGCTACCGCATACCTATGAACATTCAGGCTCCCCCCTTCATCCGGGATCGTCGCACTTGGTGTGATCATTGCTTGATGGCCGACATTCGAGTCGATAATTGCTGCAATTTCATCACGTGCGTTGGATGTTGGCGTGATGATTGCTCGACCATCTGACGCACCGACCCCGGTGTTGGGAAAAGTGTTCACCTCTGCGCTCCCCGCGGGAGAATCACTGACAGAAGTACTGACTGGAATGACCGGAAGAAGAGGAGGATGCAATCGCTGGAACAAGAGGTTTAGTGGCCTGACGTTTCGGATCCTTAAGCGAACCCATCATCAGAGGCAGCCGCAGATAAGGGAGATAGAGGCATAATGAGTGCAGGCGGACGGCACGCCAGTGAGTCCAGCGACTTTGGGACTCATGGCTTTGTGGTCGTACAATGGTTAGAATCACTGGTCCTCCGACACCACATACCGGAATTATGGGTTCCGTATGTCGGTGATACCGTCGCCGTCTCCATCGGATGGAATCAAGTGCTGGCATTCAAAGAACGTCCAAATGTCGTCTTTCCGCATATAAAATTAACGATGAATCAGGAGAACAACCTATACATACTGCACGGCCCTGTGCCTCTATCACTGTCCCTGGAGAGGGGCTCGAGTGAGAATTTGAAACGCCAGGCCAATAAAATTCCTGTTTCAGCAATCGCATCTTCTTCTGAACTGCTTCCTAGAACTGGCCTCTTCGCCTCCATCGATTGGAACGACCGGTTCGGGCTTATTAGACGTCCTCAGCCGGTCACATCTAACCTCGGGTTTGGACAACCTGGGACTCGAAGGTGGGTTCATTGGTTATTTGGGTGCTCCAACACTGACTGCTTAAGTAGTGTGAGTCTTCCTATTGATTTTTGATGTCCTTGCAGATTCAAACACATATTGCGGAAAGTGTGCGTGAAGATAGCCTTGTGCTTATTTCGTAGCAAATCGCGTCTTCAGATTTTATACTTGAAGAACGTGTACCTTTAGGCCTTAAAAAAACCATACTGAATAATATGGAGTCTGACCTCCCGTTACACTTGTGTATTCAGAGTTTCCAAACTACCAGCCGTATCTCTTCCCTGTAAGGAAAATCGCACAGTTATATATGCTGTCAGGAAAAGTCAGGGTTTACAAACTGCATTCTGTGTACATTATGGCAAAGAAATGCCACACATTTCTCTATGCTATTTGGATGGTGTTATTTAGCGTTTAAAAAATTGTTCAGTGGGTGTGGACCAGGCTGTCTACTCTACAAGCAACATTTATAAATGGACAAATTCAGTGTTTCATGGGTTGTCATTTCACGATTTTTAAAAATTTCATAATAAGTGACTATTTCAAAGCGAAAAACACCCTTTCTTCAAGTATACAATTTGAAGAAGAATATTTTTTCGCATGCCTCCCATTAAATAAATTTGGATTTGTAGGCGGGCCGAAAACCAATGGGAAAGGCTCAGACTACAGCAGAGGCCTAAGACGCAGCCGTAAACCTTAACCCGAAACCCTTAATCTACATAATAATCCTAAACTTAACTCTAAATCTTAACCCTAAACCATAACTCTAGATCCAGGCCCTAAACCCTAACTCTGAATCCTAACCCGAAACCTTAACTCAAAACCCTAACCCTAACCTCTACCCTTACCTTAACCCGAAACCCAACACTTAACAGAAAACAAACTACTGGTGCCGATATTAATAGTAAATTCGTAGGCAATTGACTAGGAAATGACTAGATGGGGCCGCGTTTCAGGCTTCTGAACATATTACTTATGCAGCTATCTTTTACAGAGTACGGTTCTTGCAGTGGGTGGGCTAACTCATGAAATGTCAACCGAAATTTCGAAATGCGTTCTCGTTTCGAAAATATTAATTAAGTAGGGTTGTAAAACTAATCCTCATGCAGTATAATTATATAATAATTCAGTTACGACAGGATGCCGGCTTTCGAAAGAACTTATTGCCGACTGTCTGCAAGAACTACTCTCTGAAAAAAATGACTACTTAAGTAGCATGCAACTTTCTCATTGATTTTCGATGCCCCTGAAAATTCATTAATATTTCATGGAAAACATGCATAAAAATATACACTCTTTTATTTATTCGGTAGAAAATCACGTCTTCTTCCGATTTTATACTCGAAAGAAGAGTATAATTCGGTTTTAAAAAGCTCTTCTAATTCCCGAATAATTCTGAACCAGATCTGCTGTTATACTTGCATTCAGGGTTTCAAAACTACAAGCCGTATATTTTCCGTGTACGGAAAACCATACATTTCTCTACAGTAGTAAGAGGAGACCATATGGGGTTCATAAAATTAAGCAGTGGATTTAAGCAACATTGTTAACTTTACAAGCCACATTCGTTAATGCAGATACATGACGTTTTATGAATGGCCACTTCACGGTATTAAAAATCTCACAATTAGAAACTTTCTAAAAACCGAATTATACCCCGTATTCGAGTATAAAATTGAAAGAAGACGTAATTTTCTACCGAATAAGTGAAAGAATGAATATTTTTGTGCATTTTTCCATGAAATATAATTGAATTTTCAAGGGCATCGAAAATCAATGAGAAAATTGCATGCTAATTAGTAGCCATTTTTGCAGAGAATAGTTCTTGCATGCAGGCGGAAATAGGCTGATTCGAAAACCGACGCCCTGCGGTAACGGGATCATTTTAGAATGACGCTGCATGATTATGAGTTTTACAACCCAACTCAATTAATCTTTTCGAAACGAGAACGCATTTCGAAATTTCGGTTGACATTTCATGAGTTAGCCCACCTACTGTACAAGCGATCGAAAACAAGCCCGAACAAGAGCTGACATGCTGAAATGACCGAGATATCTTCGGAATGTGCTGCGCGACAGTTATTCTTACGAGCCTACCTTACTAATGTTTTTTAATCGAAGACACATTTGAGAATTTCCCTTCAAAATTTAGCGAGAAAGCTCATCTACTGTGCGGGGAACCAGGTCCATCTCCGTTAGCATAATTCAACTAGCCTTATTCTGCCAACTGAGCCAGAATACCAACAACTTCACATGGTCGCAGAGCACTCCTGCTAAATCTCATTTGGTTGCACGTGCCAGTCAAAGGTGCCAGTTGGAATTAACCTTTCGTACCGAGAGAGGTATTTTGTCTGGCTGTTGGGGTAGATTGGTGTTATGGCGGATTTCAAATAATTAACTTTGACCGAACTGTGAAAAAAATCGGTGCCTCGGTGGGATTCGAACCCACGACAGCAAGGGGGGAGGTTTTAGTACAGCCAACGCTCTAGTCACCTGAGCTACGGGGCCCCACCGGACGACGCGAGTTTAATCACACTTGGGTCAAGTTTACCCGCCCAACCTACTGTAGAGCATCTGGAATCCACCAAATCTGATACAGCAAGCTGACTACCCTAGCAGAATTTCCGGCAACGGTATAGAGAAGGACCCCACTTAACTGTCAGTAGACTGTGGATCGTGCCATACGTGATTTATGGTAGAGGGAGTTTTATGGCTGGGGTAGCACGCTAGACAGTAAGTTGATAAAATGAAAGAAAACACAAAAATGCCTGAATTTATGCTGAAAGTCTTATTCTATGCTATTGTACGACAATGGAAATAGGAGTTGTAATTAAACAATAAACAAAAAGCAAATTTTCTCAAAATAACAGTCTTTGAGTTAAGGTGTGAGGTCGTGGGAAGTAATCGCTGTTGGCAGTGTAATTTCTGTAACAGCCTGCAAAAGTATGCTCAGATAAAGCTCCCTACGACACGATCCACGGTCTACTGACAGTTAAGAGGGGTCTTTCTCTATACCGCTGCCGGATTTCCTAAGTAGTACATCTAAAATCCACCAGATGACTACCAGGCGCACGTAATTCATAGGTGTTTTGGCAGATTTCAAGTAATTCACTTTGGCCCAACAGTGTGAAAACCCGGTGCCTCGGTGGGATTCGAACACACGACAGTAGAGAGGGGGGGGGGGTGGCTTTAGTACAGCCAACGCTTTAGCTCTGACTGTTGGTCGTCAAAGCGGCGATTGCTCACTGGGCATCCAGTACACATTCTATGCAACTATCACGGCTTTCGGTTTAATGCCATCCATGGCTTACAGTGCGTGACCGATCCCATGAAATGTTGGCCGAAATTCTGCAATGTGTTTCCGATCAGGACGGATTACTTAGGTTGTAAGATTGATTAGCATGCAGCATAATCCTACAAAGTTTCGGACTCGCCAGGATGTCAGCTTTTGAATGTAATTATTTTTAGTCTCCTGCAGAAATCACACTCGTTAATAAGTGGTTACTTAAATAGCATGCATTTTTCCTATTGATTTCCGATGGTCTTATAAATTCCAATATATTTTACAGACGGAGAACTTGGAAGACTACGACGCACGAGGATGGCCGATCAGACAGCACCAATGCGTGCAGTAAAGTTCGATAAAGTCGAAAGTATCGTGCGAGGGAGAAAATCGCCTGAGCCGTTTGTGTCATGGTCCACTGGATCGCAGTCTATTAATAGGTGTAATGACTTCCCCTCCGTATTCGGTGCTGAGACATATATTGCGTGACCAATCTCCTCGAAGATCAATACGAAAAATGTATGCCACTTAAGCAGTCATTTTTTGCAGACCGTGATTTCTGCAGAAGGTCAGAAAGAAGAGCATCCAAAATTCGACATCCTGGTGAGTCCGAAATGCTATAGGATTATGCTACATGCTAATCAATATTACAACCGCACCTAAGTAATCCTTCCTGATCGGAAACACATTTCAGAAGTTCGACCAACATTTCATGAGATCGGTCACGCACTGTATTAGTCGGAAGCCGGAAGATGACGAAAGGAGTACCTGGAGACGGGGGAAACCGGTGGGGACACCAGTTTCTTCTTACGAGTATCAGGTTTCACACTGACCGCCGAACCGCAAAGGAAGTGAGGTTGACATTCAAGCACCTTCTTAACGGACTCTTCACTTTCCAGGAAGACGAAGGCATGTTTACGCTTCTTCCCGATCTCTTTCGACGGGGAAATGATAACCTTCTTTACAGTGCCGAATGTGGAGAAGTAGGATGCAATGGCGTCCTTCTGAACAGTCAAGTCCAGGTCGCCAAGGAAAAAGGCGAATCCCTCAGTGTCCTTTTGAGGCTTTTTTGGAGAGGGTTCCGGTTTGGATTTTACTCTGGGCGAGAAAAAAACGGAAAGCGGATGATTACAGTGGCGATTGCACAAATGGTATACTTCAGAACAGACAGTCAATAATATGTGCAGTAGATGACTTAACTCATGAAATGTCGTGATCGGTATCTGAGTTGGTGGTACGGCATTTCTGAAGTGTAATTAGTTTTGTTTACAGAATTGATTGGAATTCCAGAAAGCCCTTTTATAAAGAAGAATTAATGTTAGGTCTGTCTTAGTAGGGGGAAACAGGCCAAGATTAGGCAAATTTTGACGTTTCCGGATATCCACGTAATTTCCTATGCTAATAAGTATCACCAACTAAGACCTCTTATTTGAGTGCGTTGCGTTATAAGTGAACTTTCATATAACCAAGAAAAATATTAATGGAAATATTTCCTGGAAACGGAAATCGTGATTTTGAGTTCATGAAAATCAGGTCAAGGCAGGTATGTAACAACGCGTACTGTTCATGTAACAAGAAGCAATTTGCTCTTTACAAATTCTATTTAGCAAAATTGTAACGTTTTATGTCGTTAAACGCAGTAACGAGCTTGTTCGATAGTATGTTCTACTACACCCGGAATTGGTAGGCGTAAACACGCCTACATAGATTGTGCGGTACATGCTACCACTTTTCTGTGCCACGCCGTGCAACAAAGATGTCGAAACAGTTTTATCGGAAGTTGACTTTGAGCGGATGCGAAAATTGGCAGCCGAAGGGCTGACGGGTGAGTCCTTAGCCAGGTCACTCCACAGAGGATTAGTAATAATAAAACAGGGCCTAGAGCTAAGCCAGGTGGACTAAAACGGTCCACAAGTACACAAGACGACGATTTCATTCGTCAAGAACTAAAAAGTATCACTCACGGAGAACACCTGTCAAAGTTTTCTTTGCGCATAATTAGCAAATGGATGAAAGAATTCGATCTGCAACAGCAAAACGCCATGATAAAACCATTTTTCTATTTAGGGAACATTCTTGTTTGCTCAAAAATATACTGATCACAAACTTTCATTTTGGAAAAGCATTTGCTTTTAGACAAGCCTCCGAAGTCCGTCCAGGCGGGAGGGACTTCCTACGAGGGCACGCTGTATCAACACCGAATTTCAAGAACTGCAGACGCCTGATGGTTTGGATGGCCATCGAAATCAGAGAACTACTAATCTGGCGTTAAAGAACGGAGAAGATAAATAGCAGTGTATTCATCGACATCGTAAATGATGCCTTCGGTTACAACGGCATTCATCGACGCTGAATGGACACCGTAATGTTGCAGAATAATGCCCCTGTTCATTGCTCAAGGCAGGCATGATTCTGATTCAGCTTACGACTATAATCTAATATTTCAGACCACAGCCAGCCTCTCCGCCTGCGGTTTTCATTGCAGTTCTATTTCGGCCAATAGCCCGGACTTGAATCCAATCGAAAATCTTTTTACATTAATCAAAAGGCATTGGGACAAAGCAGGAAAACATATTTCCCAACGGCAACAGTTGGATGTTGCGCTCAACGACTATATAGACCAAACCATCATAGACAACTTAGTAGTCTCTATGTCCTCCCGGCTTATGGCAACTCTAAATGCCAAAAAGCCATCGACGAACTACTAATACATTGTATTTGCTACTGTTTTTCACCGCTTGACCATTTTATGACATTTTAATTCCCTGCTGGTAGTTATATTTGGCCTTAAATAGTTGACCTGTCATAGAGCCGTTTTTTAATTCGTTGGTTTTTCGTAAAAGGGATTATTTCTTAGTCAATAATTAATACTGTATAAACCAAACTGTGCCTTATTTTGAAGCTCGGTCGTATCTTTAACGCAGCGTAACTTTCGAGAACGCGGAGTGGGCAGTTCGTGCGCTACAGCGATTTTAGTTCGCAGATCGTGACATTTCAACAGATGGGTCACGAACTGTAGACTCTGCTAAACACTCACCTTCCTTGAACTCCTAGTCAGCGGCTCCTGGGGATTTTTGGTCATTAAGATCGTCAAACTACAACACTTGCGATGGATGGCTGTCCACTTCAACCTATCCTCTCCCAATTCATTAAACGTCACTTCTACACCGTTCTGCGAAGCACTGGAACTCATAACTCCCTCATTGTCGTATATCATGGGGGCCAGTAATTGGTAATTCAGATCGCATCCTCGACCGTGACTTTCACGCAAGAGAACGATGTGATGTTCTTTACTGTTGGGCTGAAATCCGAATGCATTCCTTAAGACTCTGCATTGCATGCCTTTGGCTGCTTTGATGCTCAACTGATTGCTGGTTGACGAATTTTCCTCTTAAACTTTTTGGCTGCAAAATTCTGCTTGCACTCTAAAATTACACTACGACAGTTCGACCATCGTTGCCGACGGTGTCTACCGTGTGCTCCACAGTAAGTTGTGAGCAGGCGCGGTGACTTGCGCGTGTGAATTAGTTTATACTGGTAGTAGACTTGCGCAGCATCTACCGCACTCTCTCCTCCTCATACACCTGGACCCGGTGTCAAGGCAGAGTCAAGAAGACCGGAGGCGGGGGAGGGGGGCACAGGTGGATGACACGGTCGAGCGTGCCCCCCTCGGGAGATCAGATTCAGTCCCCCGGGGCCTTTTGGGTGCTAAGACCACCACGGTACGTGATTTCTGTATTTAAATCTAGGAACTGTGACCAGAACACAGTACAGGCATGTAACATACCAAAAGTCAGGCTAGAGAATGGGGAAACTGGTTTATAGGAAATCAAATAGCCATGCAAACCCTTTCAGCTTTGAGGCTTTCTTTGCGCTGGCGGTGTGCTTCGCAACTTCCTCTCGGCTGTAGGCTAAACAGACATTCGCCCTGTGCTGTCCGATGAAGTGGGGCTGAGTGGACAGAATCTTATCGACGCTGTCTTTGCCAGCGAAGGTCACGAAACCGAACCCACGAAACTGGCCTGTATCATGCGAGTAGATGAGCTCCACGCCGGTGATCTCACCGAATTGAGCGAAATAGGTGGTGAGGACGCTCTTGGTGATGTTTTGGTCTAGGTTGCCGACAAAGATTCGGAAACCACCGCCTTCTGTTGGAGTGGGAGTGGCGCTCCGGTCCGCAAAAATCTCCTCAGACAAGGAAGAAGCACTGTAAAAAGGTGAAAAAGTGCAGAGGGTTTGAAAATTCGATTAGACGTGCAGGTATAGTTCACGGGGGGTGAATTAGGGTGGGAATTTGGCCCTCTTAAGTGTCATGGTGCAAGAATAATAAATGATCAACCAGGTTGGGAAACAGCATGTTTCGCGGTCAAATTTTGAAGAAAAACGTGCGACAACACCAACAATAATACAGATCAGGTCAGCACACCTCAAAAAGTGAGAACGCGTATCGGTATATCGGACATAAAATTATCATAAGCAGAATTTTCACAAGTTTTATAAACCCTGTCAACGTAAAGGATCTCCTAGACACGGCCAAGGCGGTTGCAAAAATCATAGCTTTGTTAGGAGACGTGAAAACTAACCCTGCTTGCATATCTAAGTAGTTTTACTTTTGTCGGTACCCTAAGTCCTGATCTGAGACAGTTGAAAATCGTTGGGGTTCCCCTGAATCTTCTGTATGGAAATAAACACCCAATCGGATACAAAGTTTGCATGCACCTAAAGAGATCAACATAGCTTCTTCCAGGACGTTTTTTGTTCCGAGGGGCCTTGGCGCGAAGCTTATTTAGGCGTGTTTGGGGTAAGGCAATTTACTCTCGCGTTAGATTTTCAAAAACTCGAAGAGCTTGCAGCAGCTGGAAGAAAAATGTCCTTTTGACAAAGGTCTGGTTTATGGCCGGGGTTGCGTACTCCGGAGGGCATTTGTGTCGTGCAGAAGAGCTGGACATCCAAGAATTCTGTGGTATCACAAATTCTGATCCTCCTTATTGTCACCAATTAAAGGGGCACGATCTTCACCACTTCATGATAACAGTAAATGAATTTAATGCCCCTTTGCAGGTATTGAATTATCGTATTTTCACTCCGATGACTACCCCAAAACATCTTGACCACCATCACGCAACAGCCACCACGAGGCCTTTTTACTTCTTTCTCTCTGGCACGTACAATATCGCCAGTTATTTTCTTTGAGCACAATTGCGCCCCCACCAGAGTGAGAAACTCCGACCACAAACCACACCATCGTCATCCCTTTCCTTGCGTACTTATTGAAGAGTGGCTGAAAGTGAACTGCTGTGTTGGGGCGGCAACCCTACTAAACGGTAGCAAGGGCGCCTGATCGGGCTGGAATAGCGAGATGCCGTCAGGATGGAATTCGCAAGAAATCAAGCTTAATCAAACCTCAAACGCACTTACTGTCAGCTGAATAGGTAACTAAGATAAAAATCCTGAACGAAAATGAGTAGCCCCTGATGGAAACTAGTAGACACGCTAGTCAACGTAGACAACGGCCAACCGGATTTGAGTTAAGTGGCCAAATTTATTAGTTAATGGAGATTACGTTCGACGCCCAATACCAGCCTGCTCCGTCCCTGGCAGTACAGAGTGGGAGATTGATAATGTGGTCCATAATCTGGACGACTGGCAACTTTGCGACCCCGCCTAATTCATCTTAACAGATATACTAAATTCTGAGTCTACTTCTACTGATTTCTTCCAAATAGTAGTCATCGGCCGGCAAGATCTTGTTTCGTAGCTGTGCCTGTTGGGGCTTGTCTACTGCAGGTACGACTACGAAATAAGCTCCGACCCATCGGCCTAACAAGCTGGAAAAATGCACAGTGCTTGGTGGGAAGACAGCGTGACTGCGGTATGATCTCACCTGACTGTTGGTCCTCCCTCGACGGCATTGCAATATCACTTGGGTAACCAGCCCCAAAGGCGAGAGCATACATACGGACTTTAATCTAGATTTTGGTAACTGCAGGGTGTATGTGACTTCCGCTCGAGCTGTGATAGGATACACCCATGTGCATGAGACAAGGCTCCTGTCCAGCGGTCTCATCGATGCATGATCACGGCGACTTTTTGCTCATCAATGTCGGAAATTTCGGGCTCGTATAATTTACATTGACGTTGCCCGATGATTAGTCGCACACTCCTACCCACTACCCATGCACTCCACGCGCAAAAAAGCCACGCTGTCAAACGTTGCCTTTTTGGCTTCTGATTCGGCAATGCGCCATTGAAAAAGCGTCATTTACAGACCCTGATCGTGTATGTTATGAACTTGCCGCACACATCGATGGTGGCTCGGCCAACGACGCGCCTCGATTGAATTCCAAAATCAAAACTCAACGACAACAAGGGCAGAAGCAGAGCAGTCTACTGACGTATTCTAACAGGGTATATAAGGCGAAAAAGGAACAAGTGGTCATGCCCAAGGTCGGACCGGAATAAAACCAATCAGACAGCGCTCTTGAGTGGCTAACATGTCCGCTGGACGTCCGATGCATCCAGTTGGTTGGATAGAACTCCAATCCTATCGGAGCCAGTGCGACATCAGCACGCGGACGACAGACAGGCAGATATGGATCCTCATAACACTTCCCCTTTCGAGTTAAATGGTATGACCGCAGTCACGGATTCACCTGCAGTAATACCGTTTGTGTTCGGATCAATCACCTTGACATAGAAACCGTGGGATCTTGCCTTGGTGTGGGCAAATTGGATGCGTCCAGCAATAGTTCCGATGATAAATCTGGGGCTAGATTTAGCATTTTAGTGCATTCTGTATGCCTCAGGTGATTGGCGCTGCACACCCAAGTGTCCGATCCGACTAGAATCCTGTAGACAGAGTCACCGCACTTTCAGTGGACACGTCCAAGCGTACACCTTTCTTGATTGATCCATGGTCCTTCCAACCATGCAGCCAACATCCCGCTGTTCTCCGACAGATGACATCGGACGAACTACGTCGAATGCCGCAAAAAGCTTCCACTGCATCTAATCTGCGGCGGGCGAGAGCCCGTTCGGAGCGTTCGGGTTTGGGGTTGTCCGACAGTTCGGCGGGAATATTTTGAGAGCTCCTTCCACAGTCCTCCGTACTACTCCCCCCCCCCTCCTGGAAAGCCCGCTTGAACGTGCCCAACCTGTCCGTTGGACAGAGGGTGATATGGTGGCGAACGCAGCGAGTGACAAATGTCTGGCAGCTTGCAGAATCGAGCAAACGCGGCTGATGTGAACTGGCCTCCTAACATCACTCACCAAAGTCTCTGGATAATCAAATCTGCTGAACACTCGCCGAGGAGTGTTGATCGTGGCTCCGACTGTCGTGCGTTCTGTGAGAATGACTTCCGGCTATTTGCAGTATGCGTCGACGATGATGAGTTGTGAACATTGATAGGTCCAG
The DNA here is from genome assembly GCA_902702965.1 of Spirometra erinaceieuropaei. NCBI lineage: Eukaryota > Metazoa > Platyhelminthes > Cestoda > Diphyllobothriidea > Diphyllobothriidae > Spirometra > Spirometra erinaceieuropaei. Next base: position 263,759 of record CACRXP010000248.1, on the reverse strand, counting down.
AGCAGCCGATGTGGACCCCCCCACCACATGGCTTGTGGGTTCACCGGGCCACCTGTTCCAACAATTGGTCCGTGTAAACATAACTGCGGACGCGTGTCTTCATGCGGTTGATGTCGGGATGACCAGTGTGAAACTTGCCCCCGTTTCTGTGGTGCATAATGACTTGCCTCAAAAAGTGACAGGAAATGCACGAATGGAATTCATGAAGCACGTTGTGAGACTTCTTCACGGACAAGGCCCCCTTCTCGATCTGTCCGTAATTGCGCCCCGCAGGCGTTAGTGACCCTGAGGCATGACAAATAGCCGCAGTACTGTTAGAGGCAACTGCGTCCGCGGACACGGACTGCCTTCCAGAGGATGATGGAGCCTAGAAAGTGCACAGTTAACTTTTGCATCATTGACTCCATCATCTGCAGATGGACTGCTTTGAACTCAGCCTGCTGTTTTTGTTGCAGGATAAACAGTAATTGTCCAGTAAAAATAAACATCGCGTTCTGCGTTGCCAATTTGGCATGAACTCGCCGCACACCTCGATGGTGGCTCGGCCAACGACTCACCTCGATCGAATCCCAAAATCAAAACTCAACAACAACAAGGGCAGAAGCAGAGCAATCTACTGACGTATTCTAACAGGGTATATAAGGCGAAAACAGAACATAGGAAAATAAAATTCAACCAATTAGATGGTGTTTCTGACTGACTAGCATGTCTGCTGAACGTTCGATGCATCTGGCTGGTTGGGTAGAGCTCCAATCCTGTCGAGAGCTGGTGCGACATTAACACGTGGACGATGCATGGGCGGATCGTCAGAACGGCGTGGGAGTGATTCGGGTTGGAAGGCTCTTCCCCACAGTGGAAACGTATGAAACCTGTGACGGGGGGGGGGGAGGAGGAGAAGAAAGAAAATCGCCAGTTTCTCACCTCTCTCCGAGAAGTTGCGGGCAGCTGGTCACGGCGGGGAGCCCCAGCAAAGGGGACTCGGGTCGATCACTGTCGTCCCTGGGGGTAGCCGGTCTGATTTCGATCCGACGTCCACCGATGAAGTGGGGCTGTGTTCGTAGCACTAGCTGAGCGGTCTCGGCCTTCTCGAAGGTCACGAAAGCAAAGCCCCTTGGGCGGCCCGTCTGCCTTGAGAGGATGATGTCCGCTCGAAGGACGGAGCCAAATGGGGTGAAGTAGACCATTAGATCGGACTTTTCAGTCTGCTCACTGAGGCCGCCAACAAAAACCCGGCGGACATTTGACAAGTCCGTGATCTCCTGAGAGGGACTAGTGAAAGGGATACCACAGAGGTGACGACAAGGATCAAAAGGAATGATAAAGGGGCGCTCACCGATCGTGGCTACGAAACTTACTCGCTCGGTCGTCTCAAACCCCGCCAGCAACCGCAGAGAGGCGCGCAGAACAACATTACCCACAAAGACAAGGGAGACTGGAATGGCCATTTCTGGCTTATTAGCCGTCGTCAGCCAGTCGTACCCAACCCCGAAGTGTGAAACACCTGCGGCTCGAACTCGCGACCGGTTAGTTAGAAGTCCAACACCTCTAACCAATGAGCCATGGGCTCGTTGTCCTGTCGGTTGCGATAGGAAATATACAATAGGCGGAGGGTGCTTACCAGTCGGGGTTTGGCCCCAGGTGACTCCGGGTTGGGTATGCCTGGCTGACGACGGTCGATAAGCCAGAAATGACCGTTCCAGTCTCCCCTGTATTTGTTGGTAATGTTACTCTACTTCCCTCAAGATTTTAGGAATGCAGGACGGATTTAGAGGTGTCTAAAACAACCATCAATCTCATTAAGATGAATAGCGTGATGAGAGAGAAGTGTGCTCGAGCTCAAAGCATTCACGAATATGTTTGCCGGCCCCTAGTGCGCCTCAGACATTGAAATACTTGAAGGTTGGTCAAGAACGGGACATGCTACCTGCATATAACTGCACATCCAGGTTTTGCATATGCCACTTCCCAGGTAGATTGGGTGGATTGGAACCGTCTGGATGCTCCCGTAAATTAATTCTTCTCTTAAGATATGGGGTTACCGTAAGGGACGGGAGAAGGAG
>CACRXP010000248.1:176454-199032 GCA_902702965.1 Spirometra erinaceieuropaei | reverse complement strand
GCCCCTTGACTCTATTTACCAGGCAAATTCGTTGACAATTGTTTAAACTGTGCCTAGGGTTTAGGATAAATTTTTCTTTCCGCGTGCGTATGCAGGTTCTTTTCCCACATTACCGTAAGGACAACTTGGCAGCACCAGTCGGAACACTGTGGTGTCGTAGTAGACAAACCGGGTTGTGCTTGCACTTAAGGGATAAATATGATGCGCAAGTAGAATAAGAAGAGACAGTTTTTCTGTCTTTACGAGGGTACTTTCCAGTTGATTCTCATCGTATCTTTTCAGGGTTTCTGTACGGCTACGCCTCAGCTCTCTCCAGTATTGGTTTGGATATTCGTTTCTATCTATGCATTCCCCGACAAACTTGGCCATTACTTTCGCCTCCACAAGCTTGGTATTGAAACGTAGGTACCCATTGAATGCCCTCAACACCGTGGGATCTTTGAACTGTTTTAGGGTTGCGAGACTTTCCATGGCAGTAATCAGAAAACGAGGTGGCAAGCATACGTAGCTTTCGATAAATTCTCGTCGCACCAATACAATTATATGGGAAGGGGCTAGAAGTAAAAACACATCAGTGATAAGATAAATCGATTAAATTTCGCCTGTAAACACAGACGGGGTATGGGAATGTGGGGGTGGGGGGGGGGGTGGGGTAATAGCAGTCAATGTCAGGGGCGGGGTGACAGCAGAAGTGCATGGGGAGAGTTGTAGCGTTAGTCGACCTTCGAGCACTGTAGGCGCGCAGTCTGAACGTGGTTCGTCTGTGCGCAAAAGATCGGCTTTCGCAACCTGATGACGGCCGCCTCTGCTGTTGCTAACAGGTGCTGTCCCAGTGGTTTAGGATAGCTCGATGAGACCTTGTAGATCACACGGAACGCTTCAATGGGATCTACATGATGTCCGGAATCGACAATATGCGCGAGAATGGCGCTGCTTATGCTCCTCGTTTCGCCTTTTCCCAGCCATGCCGGGAGGTGTTCCCGCATTCTCTTGGATAAGCGCCGACTCGTGCGAGCAAGCGAAGAAATAGATGCACATTGAAGTGGTCTGGGGTGACAACTTATCCTTACGTTCTCCGCGTAAAATAGGGTTAGTAGAGACGGATACTTGAACCCTTGCTGCTGAGAAGGTTCGCGAAACAGCTTGATCACGGCGTCTCTTTAGGAGTCCACTCGCAGCGTCCCCTTGAATAGGGACTTTAAGGAACAGAGTCTTCCTTTCGGCCGTCGGTGTGGCGGGTTTTATCGGTCGTTCGGCCATATTCTTTGCAATAAACCTGTCCGGGTACCCGTTTTCACGAAGGAAGTCCTGGAATTTTCTAAGTTCCTCCTCTATGCAATCTCTTGAGCAAATTTTCCTAGCTCTTTGTGCCAAACATCCAGTGTTACAAAAAGGCACGAGCGGCAGTGTCTGCAATAGCGAAATGTTTTTTTTATACCACTACAATCTAGTTGCTAGTGCACTTTCTTGTCCATCAGATTGCCTGGGCTCTAGCCCCCTACCTGTCCATCTTGCTCGACCATGTCGGTCAACAGGTGTAGATGTGAAATTGTTATGCAGACGAGTGAGATGCGATTGGTGAAACAAGACAGGATTGGGACAACAGCTCAACGCATCGAGGCGGGCACGAAGGTGCGACGAAAGGTAGTAAAGACGTCACAAAATACTGTACCGGCACCGGTGGTACGGCTGCGAGCCGGATAACACTAAAGAATTCGTCGTCAGGACAACCGACTCGGGCTTGCTCAGCCACCATGACGGTAAGGTCGAACCCATGTGAGAGCTGAAGTGGGGAGAGGGAAGTCTGAACAAGACGTCAACCACCTTGTTCTGCGTGCAATAACTAGGGCGGATTTAATTGGGGGACTTGTGGGAGGTAGTCCAGGTGAACAATCCCTCACAGACTCTACTTGTCAGAATGGGACCGAAAAGCAAACGCCAAGAGCTTGTGGTCCGTAAAAATAGTGAAGTCACGACTGTTCAGGAAATACTTTACGGCCAAAGGTACCGTAACCCGTCTCAGCCGGCGAGAACTTATTTTAGGAGAAAGCCGATGGGCAGTTTGAATTAGCAAGACGTTGTTGAAAAACAGTGTCCACGGCTACGATTGAGGCATTAACCATCAGCGATATGAAGGCTTCAGGAGCAGGAGGCGTCAACAAAGTAGCGGCAACCAGCGAAGCGATGATTTAGGCAGTATGTCATTACCGACAAAGAGAAGGGAGCGTGGAATGGCCATTTCTGGCTTATTAGCCGTCGTCAGCCAGTCATACCCAACCCCGAAGTGTGGAACACCCGAGGCTCGAACTCGCGACCTGTTGGTTAGAAGTCCAACGCCTCTAACCACTGGGCCACGAACCGTTGCCCTGTCGGTTTTCGGAAGTCGATGACTCCCTCAAAATCAGTCAGCACCGCACCGGTAAGCTCGAGGGAATCCTTGGGACTAGAAAGCATCTTGGTGGGCGGCGGCATATGGTCAGTACAGTTCAGCAGGAACCGGTGGTAAAAGTCGACCACACCAAGAAAACGTTGCAAATGACGTTTGGAGATTGGTGAAGGAAAACCACTAATGCCTAATACCGTCATGTGGCAGATGGGGGCAGATGACTTCGGCATTTAAAATGCCGTCATGTCTTCAAGGAAGGGGTAGCAACAAAAACTACATTTGATGCCGATGTTAATTTTGAAGAGTTGATACTGCTATGTTGTCAGTCGTGACTTCCTAATGCACGTTAATTAGGACCTTCAAAACACACACGTCTTCAGCTGGCAGGGCTAACGACAATGGGCAGGAGCAGTTTTAACAGACTTAAAGTTTGGATTACAATGAAGACGACGTTGAGGTTACTAGTGGTGACAAGGTTGATTTTTTGTATGTCCTTCACAATGCTGATAGCGATAACACCGAGAAAGATACTGTAAAGGCTGCCCGAGAGAGTCCTGCCCTGGCAGTGAGTCTTTCGTCTGTCAGTATTTGACTATACCCGACTGCCTGGAGTGCGTTTGGGATCCTGAGCCCGACGGACGAAGTCCTTAGATGACCCAAGGAGACTGGCAAACATTTGACCCAGTTTGTTTCAGTCTCTCGCCTCGTTTTCGGGTGTCGAGGATACTGTCAAAAAAGAGTGGGATCTGGTACAGGGACGATCACCGATCGCGTTACGGAATTCACCCACCCCCTTGTGCCTTGGCACCCTCGCCCTTGAGCCCTGCCAGCAGCCGCACAGCTGCGGAAATGGCGCTAATTTAGTAAACTTCGTTTTTAGATGTATAGAATGTATTTTCATACGAAAAACGTAGTAAATATGAAAGTAGAAATAAAAGAACGTCTAATAATAGTGTTTCAGTGAAGTTTACATCTAAATATCGTTTGATAATTGGTGTGAGTTCATGTATGAAGGTTTGTCAACTGCCTACATTCCGAGTATAGATTCCAAAGCAGTTTTCCAGCGTTTTTTTGTTATCCTTGAGTCTTTTAAGTTAAATAAGATGAGATTCAAAAAGTGAAACTGGATTTTGCTTGATTTCACCGATTGGGACGCTGTAGGAACAAAGGATTTCATAAGGTGACATGCTGTGAGGCCGCTCGGTGCCTAATAAATTTAAAAAGCACTGACAGACGTGATCGTAAACATATCATTTTGTGTTTATAGAGAGAATTTTTCTTCCGTTAAATTAATTTATACTTTTCCTTCGCTTTGGATTAAGTTGAGTTTCAGATCAGCCTCGAAATGTTGCTGAATACCTCATGATTTTCAGTGTTTTCACCCGATCGTCACGTACTGTATATGGGCAGCATAGCATTGCCGACAAAGACAAGGGAGATTGAAATAGCCATTTCCGGTTTATTAGCCGTCGTCAGCCAACAACACCCAACCCCGAAATGTGGAACACCTGGGGCTCGACTCTGCGACCTGTTTGTTGGAGATTCAGTATCCTAACACGGGCTCGTTGTCCTGTCGGTTGTGATCGGGTATATTAATAATGGTAGAAGGGCGCTCACCCATCGCTTTGCGGCACTCACTCATTCCGCTGTGGGGTAGGACTCTCTATCTCCCCCTCGAGACCAACCAGCAGCCGTACAGCAGCGCGTGTGATACAGGCGAACTAGCATTGCCGAGCAAGGCAAGTCAGACAACCAGAAATCCGTACTGTATGCCGTCGCGCTTATGCAAATGAAGACCGGTGTTTGACTGCCAATGTTGATTATTTGGTTCGAGAAGCCTCTGAATGTAAAATCAAATTGAACCACGTGAACTACTTTTAAAGCTCTGTGATAAAAGGCTTCAAGTGGTGCAGGCAGATAAGAGACAGCACAATTCAATAAACGCGACGCTTTTTAAAATAAACCTTGTGGTAGTGGCATATCGGGCCGCACACAAACATTTACTCGGCCCTAATGCGGAACAGCTTGTGCGCACGCTAGCACCCTCAGTCAGCACGCAAGGGTGTGAGGCATCGAATTCGGTTGAAAGGAGCCTAGTAACTGATTCCTGCAACATCAGGTCAATAGAATGTCAAAATGGTGACCTAGATACAAGAAGAGCGCACTCTTGGACGACCTGTGGCGGTCAGGGCTACCTAACAAACTCCAACCCTTTGTGACCTTTGCCACCCATGCATAGATCATTTGCTTCGGGAAGCCAATAGATCGGTATACGCCCATTCCTGCTTGAATAGATACCCGATCTGCAGCGACAGAGAATGACAGGTGACGATACGCTGGTGAACTGCGGTCCGATGAAGTGCTCATGACCCATCTGCTAGACGCCATTTGTGGACCTTCTGCGCCGTGTACGAACGCATGCTCGTGTTTCTGGTTCCAGCTGCTGGTCAGGGCCATGATTGGCTGAATTAAGGCAGAGTAAGCCGCGTCCTCTGTCATCCCTCCGGTTGTGTCCCCAAACGGGATGTCGAGCCGCTTTAGAAGACGAGATTTTATTTGGCCTAAGCGTGAGTCAAGCTTTGACTTACCTGCGGGCCTCTCTTAGGCATGCTTCGGTGCGCACTTGTTGGCCGGGTGCACGCGTGTGAGGTGCATCCGAATTTCCAGAATATCCGTCCAACTCCTGATTGGCCGTCCGAGTATGCCCTTGGAGTCGATGGCTCCGTGGTGACTTCTGGTTGGATGGTCGTATCTCCCAATCAGGTAGCGCTCACAGACCTAGCTCGTTCTCGACTGCAGATGCATTGCGATAATCCTCCTCTCTGCTACTCTATAACTCGGCCCGGTTGTTGGTTGCCTATTAGTGATCTTTGCCACGCATGCGGAGTTAGTTTGCTTCGGGAGGTCAGTAGATCGGTGTTTTCCGATTGAACTCTAATCACTCACAGTAAATGTCACTCGGTTTACCAGCAGGAGCATGCAATTTGGAAACTGTGTTCGAAATTATTCGAAGTGGAATTTGAAGAATTTATAAATAGCTATAAGTGCAAAAAATGTTTTTTTTCGAGGATGTGTGTTTCTGCAGCCCCATTTCATGGATACCATATGGTTAGCTTGGTAAGACAATTTTAGTTAACATAACTAACTTAGCCACTGGCTGGATTAGGAAGGGGAAGAGAGCGCTAGCAGAGCTCGAAGCACGCGTAGGGAGGCGAGTGAAGGTGGAGTGTACACAGTCCCGCGACACAACTATTCGCTGGATGCAGAGGATAAGGAGGGCGCAATCACAACTGGAAGGACACGGAGGGAACCGCGTGGTAATTCGCAGTGCTTGACCACTCTAAAGCAACCGATAGATATCAATACCGTCGGAACAATTCCATTAGCAAGCCTACTTGACCGCACGCTGGATTAAGATCATAAGGAGGGCGCAAGCAGGACTCGAAGCACACTCAGGGAAGGCGTTTGAACTGATAACTGAAGTAACCGAGGCTGGCGTATGAGCACTCATCCCCGCTCCCGTGACTCAGTCACTCGCTGGATTAAAATTGTGGGGAAATATGTGGTATTTGTAAACTTAGTGCACTCGCACCTACCTAAATTTTTTAGGAAGCTAACCATGTGCTATCACTCAGGTGTGGCTGCAACAGTAAACCTCACCTTTTTATGAACAGATGGTGTAGTAATTGGTTAACTAACTTCCTTTAAAACCATTCGATATCTTACAGCCTTGTAAACCAACTGACCGTGCTTGTGTGTTCATGATCCGGCTCAGTTAAGGGCAAAGGTGCGAAAATGGTTCGACAGTGGCGTCACAGCAGGATCTGTTTTTTATTATTTCTACTACAGCACAACACTTACCGAGTTGTGGGGGCGGTTTCAGACGTGTCAGAGGGTCACATGCACCACACAGGGCTTTTTGATGTGCTTTACTAACCGGCCAACCGATTGCGCATAGTCGCACTTCCGTGCGCACAACTCCGTAAGTGCGGTGCTAGGATAAACTTTGTTCTAATAACGAGCCGAGAAAACGTAGTCTATTCCAGCATTTCGTGTGTGGGTGCGCAGCCTTTCAGAGGCTTAGGATGATCCCATATTCCGTTTCTCACCTCAAACAGCATAAGATTGTTCGCATTCTGATGCATGTCGACTACGTTTTCAACTGTCGGTCACACACTGCAACATTTGCTTTGTCCCTCGACTGCGTACCAATCCAACTCGAAGGCCTTCCGACTCTTGTGAAGGCAGTTCGGCTGGGAGCCAGTAAGGCGCTGAATGCGCAGTTCACGATACCGGAACTTGATTTAAATCGCTTCGTGCACAGGGCGTGCGGCAGCAGCAACTAATTTGCCGGTTGGATTTAATCCGCCTTGAGCAAAATAATCGGGGCAAATTACTAGTGAATCTGTGAGTATAAAATGGTTCGTATAAATAAATATGAATTAGTTGTTAATCGGCCTACATTCGACCATATATTTTGACTAAATCCGGGACAATGTCTGCATTCCAGGACGAGGTCTGAGTATCTGGACTGCCTACAGACTTATTTTTTTCAAAAATTGCTGAACAACAGTCAGTGTAAGCAGCGACTTAAGTATTTTGTGGATCTCCTGTATCCGAATAAGGAATTAGTTTTTTGGGGGGTGGAGCAACTCAGTTGCGTTTAGGTCTTCCACTTTTATCATCCACGACCCGCGAGCGATGGGAATATGCACTCATGCGACCTCTAGGATGGCCAATCACAGTCGACCCTTCAGACTCCATGATTACTAAATCGATTAACCATTCTGAGGATGACTGACAATCACCAGACGCATGCTGCAAATGAACTAACTTATTAAAGGGAATCACAGTTTGACTGGAAAGCAAGTGAAGGTGGCGTGTGTGAACACTCCCCCCCGACACAGTCAGGGGGGGGGTGAGAGCGGAAGGGCGCGGAGAGTTGCAGAGTTAGTCGACCTTTGACCGCGGTGGGCGCGGGGACTGAACGTGGTTCTTCTGTGCGCACAAGATGGTTTTCCGTAACCTGATGGCAGCCGCATCTGCTATTGTTAACAGGTGCTGACCCAGTAGCTTGGGGTAGCTCGATGGGACTTTATAAATTACAGGAAAAACTTCGCTGGAGTCCACATGATGTCCGCAATCAACCTTTTCCCAACAATGCCAGGAGTTGTTGTCGTATTCTTTTGGGCAGGCGCCGACTCGTGCAACCAATGTTACCTACTTCACAGGAGTAGATGCACATTTAGGTGGTCTGAGTTGGCAACCTATCTTTACCTTCTCCGCGTAAAATATGGTTAGTAGAGAATGATATTTGAACCCTTGCTGCTGGAAGGGTAAGCGAGACAGCTTGATCAAGGCGTCTCCGTGGAAGTTCACTTGCAGCGTCCTCTTGAAAAGGAACTTTGAGGAACACCGTTTTCTTTTCGACAGTCAATGTGGTGGGTTTTTCTGGTCGCCAGCAATATTTTTTCGACAAATCCGTCTGGATACCTGTTTTCGAGAAATAAGTCCTGAACCTTTCTAGACTCCTCCTCGACACTATCTGCAAAATAAATGTTTCTAACCCTTTGCGCCAAACCTCGAAATAGATTTCATTTTTGTTGGAGAGACACGAAACTGCTGAAGTTCGTGTATTGTCCAGACCTGTTTTTTTAAATAGACACTCCTTTGGACGGTGCCGTCAGATTTCTGTTTAGGACACCTAGGAAGAAAGCGAACCAGCCGCGTCCATTTACAACGTGAATTTGATCGACGGATGTGCCCGCTTTACCGCATCTAAGAGGGTAGCTACATCGGTTTCTGTGGTGGCAATTGCATGTACGTGTTCATAAGGCCTAAGTAGTCTTGGTTACCGAGTGTGGTTTTTTGTAGGCGGCCAGACAGTTGTTCATTGAAAAGCCGACATCATGGCCTGGTCGTAATATCTTGGGATGATGCTGCACGATGGCGGCAACTATTACAACTCCACCTTATTTATCCATTCTAATCAAGAACACGTTTCTGACTTGCGGCAAACATTTCATGAGATGGGGCAAGTACTGCAGCTATTACCTTGCCTGATCGATGAAGGTTGTGCCCCCTGATTACCGTTCCAGTCGAGCGGATGCTCATTTGCTGAATAAATCACAAAACTTTCAGACCTATCAGTTGAATAGTGAAATAGGCTTCTAGTATATGCCTTGGAAATAGTTAGTTTTCTGCGTCCGGCACTGACAGAATAACCAACGGAACACAATGATTCCAGTTTCGGGCTACGGGACTGGGAGTAAAACGTGTTTTTGCATGAAGTGAAAATTTGCCACCGTCGGCATGTTTTATGGTTGGTTAAAAACTTTGACGAAAATCTGCCTTGAAAAAAAAATACATTTTACCATTCGGACTTTAAACTGTTTACAGCATCGGATGGATTTTAGCCGGTGGCTTGCGGAAAACTAATTGGACGAAGCAGAGGGGATTTTGATGTTAACCTGCCAATCCGAGCCTTTCTCGTGGTTATTGAATTGCGAAAAGTAAAGTCGGTAGACGTCAGACAGCCGGCCCCATTCGAGACCTCCAATCTCGAAAGTAACAATGAACAAATCTACAGTAGGTGGACTAACTCGACCGAAATGCGTTTTCGTTTCGAAAAGATTAATTAAGTAGGGTTGTGAAAGTAATCAGCCTGCAGCATAATTCGATAGTAATTCACTTACCTCAGAGTGCCGGCTTTCGAAAGAACTCCCTTCCGGCTACATAGACACACTACACTCTCAAAAAATGACTACTTCAGGAGCTTACATTTTTCTCATTGATTTTCGATGCCCCTAAAAGTCCAATTATATTTCATGGAAAACTGGAATAAAAATATTCATTCTTTTGCCCATGTGGTAGAAAATTACGTCTTCTTTCGATTTTATATCGAAGGATGGACATAATTCGGTTTTAAAAAGTTTCTAATTGTGAGACCTTTAAATACCATGAAATGGCCGTTTATAAAACGTCATGTCTCTGCATTTACCAATGCGCCTTGTAAAGTTAACAGTATGGATCAAATCCAATGCTAAATTTTATGAACCCTGTATGGTTCCCTTTTAGTACCATAGAAAAATGTGTGGTTTTCCGTACGCGGGAAATATACGGCTTGCAGTTTGCAAACCCTGAAGGCAAGTGTAACGGTAGAGCGGGTTAAAAATTATTCGGGAATTAGAAAAGTTTTTGAAAACCAACTTATACCCTTCCTTCGAGTATAAAATTGGAAGAAGACGTAATTGTCTACCGAATGAACAAAAGAATGAATATGTTTATTACTGTTTTCCATGAAATGTAATTGGACTTCTAGGGGCATCGGAAATCAATGAGAAGAAGTCATGCTACACACGTGGTTATTTTTTACGGAGTGTAGTTTTTGCATGCAGCCGGAAGGAAGTTCGTTCGAAAGCCGGCATCCTGAAGTAACTGAATTATTATAGAATTATGTTGTAGGCTGACTGGTTTTACAACCCTACTTAATTAGTCTTTTCGAAACGAAGACGCATTTCGGAATTTCGGTTGACATCTCATGAGTTAGCCCACCTACTGTATGTATAAGTTCGTTAAAATCAATCAGCTAGGAGGTAGAGTCGACACGACATATAGATGCACAGGAGAAGGATGCGTCCGGATCCAACGTGGCAGAAATTGCCTAACGAACCCCCCTCCTCCCAGTCCTACCGCAACCCTTGAACCGTCCAGTGGGTTGCGATGGCCAGGATACACGGCGCCGAAGGTCAGTTTGTTCATCGCGTGTGACAGAGTAAACTGAGAAGTCCCAGCTTTCTTTCAAACTATCACGGAGTGCACAACGGCCCCCTAACCGAAATGACGTTTGCCGTTTGCCGGTGAGTCAGAGCGTAAGGCGCCCACCAGCGAACACAAAATGCGATGCATGACATGTCTGCGTCGTGTCCGTGTCGACATGACAATTTAATTGGCTGTGAGTCGTTCGTTTGTCGAGCCTGTACTTGGCCGGTTCGCAAGGCCAGCGAACATCGTTGACGCATGGTCAGGCGGCTCTGAGGACGCCAAGGGTTGGTGGTCGGCGGGGTCAAGGTTGCGCCCCAGATGTGACCTTGACTTCGTCCAACGCGTCGTTTTTCAGTCCGTGGTCGCAAACCAGGAGAATGGAGTCAGAGGGCCACGAGTCTGTCGTAGCAGTTCACATATCGGCTAGATATCGTCTGGTGCATTGGAGGTAGGCAGTCGCGAATAGCTGCCAGTAACGCCACCGCCTGAGACTGTGTGCCGTTTGGAGTGAGATCGATTCACTACAGAAGAGGAGGCTTTCCAAAGTGCTAAGTTGGAAAGTAGTAATTTTTGATTGAACTCGATGCAAAAATTGTCGAAGACTGGGTAGAGTTTAAAAAACCCAATTAGAAGGGGACGTAAAGTTATGAATTATGGGGTGGACTCATTGTCATTTTTCACACAACAAGTCTGGAAATACTGACGCGCCTATTGAAATTCTTCAAAGAAAGAAAAGTTAAATTCAGTAAATTCAGCCAATCAGACTCCATCTTTTCGCGGAAACAACACACATCGAAAGGAAAATTTGAAGCATGAGACTGTGTCACATGCCTCGTCAAGCTGTGACAACTCGATCTTGGGGGCGTAGATCAGTCAAGACCACCTACAGACGCACCTCAAAGTCATTTAACAGGTCCTCAGAACATTCACATTCTAGGCACCCATCACACGGTCTGATAGGTTTTTTTTTCTGAAAGCGTTGGTAGTTAGGAGACATGATGCCCAACTGTTTACGAAGTTTTTCCCAGAATACTCCCACATGACGAGAAGAGCATTACCCTCGGAACAAACCAAACGCCTTTTCTTCCACTATAACTAGTTAAAATAGCAGGTTAAATGCGACCTCTTTATCGACAGCTTCTTACAATACGCGCGGCTTTTCCCTATGCTGTATGGGTGGGAACAATGGAAATAGCCAAGAGGTAACGCAAAAAAATGTGCGACAGTGAAGATTCTGCTCCAGCGGGGTTTATTGGTTCAAATTGATAATTCCTTACGCAGACTGTGAGACACCTTTCTGAGGAAATAAATGAAAACCTCGAACTAGATCCTCGTCCGCAACTAGTGCTGATGCTGGCTGCAAGTCCCGGCCACCGGAATCTCGTCATGCTCCAGCTTCAGGGACGCGTTAGTGAAACAGTCATAACTCCCATAAAACAACGCGCATTTGTTGCTACTTATTGTATTGGGGCAGTAATGTATTTTAAATGGAAATTTCTGGCAGCCAAGGAAGACGGGTTCGGGGCACCTCGGGTATTTTTAGTTTTTATAGAGCATTACGCGACAAAACAAGGCGGGTCTGAACATGCCCAGCGCTACTTGGGACGAAAGGTTATTAACGGGTAACAATGGCAGTCTGCTCCCTCGATCGACGTCGCCTTGTCACTCTCTCCCCCTGTACGCTCCACCCTGGGACTCGCCACTGGGGGCATGCAGGGCTTGGCAGTAGCTTCGTGAGAGCTCGAGGCCAATCACAGTTGCTCCTCCTCTGATTGGCTACTGGCGAACGCAGCTCGGACAGCGCAGGGACCCGCACACCTGCTGTTCCGGGCTAAGAACCTCAAGGGCGGACACTGGCGGACACAACACGCCTGAAGAAGCAGCTTGCAAAAACTGCCTGCTTAGCTTCCCCTACACTTTTTTCACAACAGTAAAGCCTGTCCAATGTAATCCGTCTTTTCTGACTTCTGATTTGGGAGTCTTCGTGTTGTTGACCATTTCGACAAGTTCAGCTTTTCACTCACGCAACACCAACTTTTATTTTTTTAAATCATCGTACCTATCTGACACTGTCTTTCAGACGTTGTCATTTTAGCCACGGAGAAGTAAATATTCCAAGCTCTAACCATGCTAAGTAACAAGATAAACTAAGTCTCCACCTCCTCCAGCAGTTGGGGACAACAAATTAACCTTCCTACACCAGCCACAAGGCCACAGGGGACTAAACACTAAAGTTACTACTCTTCTGTCATTGCTTTATTGTCTTTACTCCAGTCTATTGTGAATGAACGTCTGTGAAAAGTGCGGGAGATACCTGAACTCTACGTATGATAATTTGATCTTTTGTGTGCACGACTTAACTGCGAGGAATTTAAGTCTAAACAGGCCTTTTCTGACAACTTTATGTTATGTGCGGACAGGAGATTTGGTACTACCTAACTTCAAGGAATTATACTTAAAACAAGCCCTCCTTGGCCCCTCGATTAGTCATCATTGGTTCGAATCCGACCTACTCTATCTGTCCCGCCTTCACCTTCAGTTCCATACAGGGTTCCTAGTGAAATTGCAAAGCCTTCGAAGGAACTCCAGGCAACTAAAGCAGGCCAGAGACACTCTGGTTTCGTGTCAGACGACTACCGCAGGTAAACGTAGCGAACTCCTCGAGGGCATAAAAGTCGCATGCAGCGAGTTGCAATCAGCCTGCAAAACTGCCCTTTCGAGGGCCGAAGGGCGCTTGGAGGAGGTTCAGGCGCAATCGAAGGAAAAACTTGCCACTGTACTGGATAATCAGAAGCGGATCGAACTGGCAGTCAGTTTGCTTCAAACTGTGAAGGATCCTGCTCAGTACGGGGTAAGAACCATAAAGTAGAACAATATGAATGCCCCGTGTTTACCTTAGAAGTTCGCATTTTTCTAAGTAAAAACCCAAATTTCCACTTTTTTCGTGGCAACAGTGAATTACCCCTTATCATCCTCGGTTGCATGGGCAAGCGATGTTGCCGCTATGCACGTTTGTCGGAATGGTAGGTCACAGTTAATCAACTTTGCACAAGATTCGCACTCGCGACCTGTCGTGACCTTGAAGTGAAAAACGTGTCAACGGGCCATTGGGGTTTGACACGCGAGACAGGAGGGGGGGGGGGAGGCTGGACGCCACACATGCCGTTGTAGCTTTGACCGGATGATTCCTTCAGGGATGAAACCATCCGTCGCCTTGACTCCAGGATGGCGAAAGTTATAGAGAGCCTAAACTGCTTGCTGTTGCAGAATTGTAGGAAAAAAGGCGTTATTTCCTGGCAATCATATTAGCAACATACTGGAGGAAATTGAGGAGCATGTACCGCGAAAACTTCGAGAGTTATGGTTGGTTTGTTGTGCATCAGGCATTGTTAAAAAGTCAAGGAAGTCCAGCCAGAGTAAGGAAATTTAATTTAGTTTGTGATAAACCAGCAGTAGCTGCGGTTTCCTTGTGCTGGGTATTCCGAATGTCGAAGGAGATCTCAGACACGATGTTTAAATGTCTGGTCTCACGCGGAAATTAACCGGCTAGAGTCGCCTTGAAAGCTCCGTCCGTCAGTTTGACTGCCGCGGGACGACGGTGTCCGCCGTGTGCCCCACGAAATGAGCGCAACACTTGCGCAGCATCTACTGCCCTCTATCCTTCCTCACCCACCTGGCCCCGGTGGCAAGACAGATTCAGAACGACCGGGGGCGGGATGGCTGACAGGTCTGGATAACCCGTCTACGCGTGCCACGCACGCGCCCGATTCACCGGGTTTTCACAGAAAAAAGAAAGTGATCGGTTCGTATCTGAATGGGAGTGCCACAGAAGCCAATCTAAGCAAAAGCCATTGTAGTCTGTCTCGCCGTCCTTAGAAGAGGCCCGGGTCATCCCATCATTTGTCAGTCTTCATAGCCACGGCTTTTAGTGCACTGTGATATATTCAAGCGCCCCAGGTTGTTTGTAGTGAAGAATATTCACCGAATGCCATGGGGACGAAGCCCCTAGAGTCGACTCCCCTCTCACTTCTCCCCCATGCCCCCAGTCCGCTGTCCTCAGTCCAGATGCCCCTACTAGGGCCGTGTGGAAGCTGACACCTCAGAAAGTGCCCAGCTCCTTAAAAGTTCGCCAAGAGGGCTTGGGCGGATTTATCACTGTTGCAGCGGGTTTAAGATGGCAGTAATCCTGTGAGGGCTTTGTTGTGCCTTTTTAAGTAAGCTATTGTAATAAGTTTTTTTTATTTTGCAAACCTTGGTACCTTCGTCGCAGGGCTAGAAGAACATCAACCTCCACAAAAGGCCACTTTGCGCTTAACAGGGCTCTTTCCTTTACTCTTGGTCCCTAACAGGGCACTCAGAAGCTGTGCGAACTGAGAGAACTGGCTTTAGGCGCCGTGGAAACGCTGGTGACCTCAGAACCCGAAAGTTGTCTCCCCGTATTCGAGAATTATACGTTGACTGACAGCCTGCAAACTGTAAGTTTCTGTCGCTTGCTTTATCATTATACTATATTCGTCTTCTCCTCGGACTGAAGTTTGTTCATACTACCTTGTCGCCTCGTTGATCGAGGCGTCACAGTTTCAAAAAAAGCACTTGTTCGTCTGCCAGAGAGTGCTTTAGCAACGAAAAGGTGGTGCGATTTTCGCCCCGGGGTAGGAGTTGCGCCGACCATGTATTTATCCCAAGTCGGTCTCCTTTTACGACGATACTGCTCGCCTTATTTCTCATTAAAATTCAGTTTAACGTTTAGAAAAGCCGAGACGTGAATGGTACGAATTCGAATCAGTGAAGGGAGAAGAGAGGGGGAAAACGGGGTGGGGTTTGAATTTTATAAGGCTCTGAATCGGCCTCTCCCGACCCTTTCCACACCAGCCACGTTCCAAATAAATTAATCGACATGTGGTTGGTAGGGCCACTCCCCTCAACTGCGGGATGTGAGCTACACTGGAATTCTGTACTGTGGGCATTAGTTGACTGGACTCAGTCTGGTTGGTTAGCTCAGAAAATTACTAGTTGCAGTATCATCCAGAAAAAAAAACTCGCAATTTGGGGTATAGGTAAATGCCAGTTTTTATTTTTTAATTAGAGGAATTGACGCACTCCGAGTGGGAGGGCAGGGAAAAAAAACAGACCGGCGTGTGGTGAGTTTTTTTGTAGGCTTTTCCGATCCAGTCTGTTAAGGGGAGAGGTGACAGTTTGATTAAATTCGGCGGTATTGACGATCCCAATCCTAGCGGGAGAAATCCCACATCGTCCAAAGTACGGCGATGCTGAACTATATAGACGCGGTTGCAAGAGCACCAACTGGTGGTTCAGAGGCCAGACCCAAATCTCGGGTGTAAACGAATGCCGTTTCAAGTTGAAAATGTCACCAACTTTGACTGAGTTACAATCGTAGGGCACGGTGACGGTCAGAGGTTATGACAACTGTGAGAGGCGTGCTTGCCATCCGGTCGCCCATTCGGTTAGAGCGCAGCCTGGTCAACTTCCTACGTGGTTTGGCGTCACTGTCCGATCAAAGGCAGTCAGAACCGGCCACCGCCAGGCTCTTAAACTGCAGCTGCGGACTTCGACCTAGCTGGTCTGAGTCTTCAACCAAAATTCGCTGCTCAGTGGAAGTACGCCGAAGAAAACTATTATAATGGTCTGGAATTGTTTGAATTTCGCCTCGTGTCCTTTATACAAGTCCGAGACTCACCTACCCGGTTCGTTTCTGACAACTGAATTTCCGGAGCCAAAATAGTTTGCAATGGAATTGCAGTACTGGTGTTGACCATGTGTTGCACGACGCCACATTCGCCTGTTCCTACACTAACGACTTTTTGGTGGCTAGTAGTAATAAAACTCCCCGTTTACCAATGTCTTTATACGCTCTCATGAATTCATCCTTGCCATTCATATCAAGAAACGCTGTTTTGAGCGGACCACGTTCGCTTTCCTAAGCCGCCAAACCGAGCACAAGACATCTTATCGGTATTCCACCCGAATCATGGACATGACGAACCTTCACTACCAGTTAATTCCGAATTCGAAGGACTGGGAGATACATCACGATCTCTTTTTCCTACCCCGTGCCATATCAAGGTCAGTCGTGTAGGTAAGGCTAATCACTACGCCAGGTGGCACATTTAACTCGATAGTTCACGTGGCTAGTACATCGCTCATATTTCCACGCGGACCCGATATGTAGGGGAGGGGGGCATATAGAGAAGGAAAGACCGTCTGGGCCTCGAGGAAACCGCACCCTCCCGGCATATGCCCGCTTGCCCCGTCCACAGTCTTAATTACGTTTTGTAAGTTTGGCTGTGCGAGTGTAACCCCTGCTAAACCATCCGCTTACTGTCGTTAGTAGTCGTGTAGGAGGGAGAGGGAGAGGGAAAGAGAGAGCGAGAAAGGGAGAGAGAAGAGAGAAGGAAAGAGAAAGAGGGATGGAAAGATAGGGAGAAAGAGAGAAAGACAGAGGGAGAAAGAGAGAGAGGGAGAGAGTGAAAGAGAAGGGAATAGAACGAGAGAGCGGAGGAGAGGGAGAGGGAAAGAGAAAAAGAGAGGGAGAGACGGAGAAGGAGAGGAAGAGAGGGAGACCTGGAGTGTATTCAGCGCAACTTTCCATTTGCAGATTGGTCTGCAGTTGAAGAAATTGCATCTACTTGTGGATCAGGAATCGGCGGCAGCTGTGAGCGGAGCGGAAGGCAGCTCCGAGCATCAGAAGTTCCCCGCAACTGACACTGCCGATAGCTCAAAGGCGTGTGAAAGGTAAGCCTCACCAGAATCGGATCTTTCTGTCCTCTGTCATACGTAGACAGGAGAATCTCCTAGCTTACCATCCTGTTAGGAAAGGTCACCAAATAAAAAAGAAGGACAGGAGTGAAATATGTGGACACGTAAAGTGCATTGTTACCAATAGTGGACTCTTAGTTGCCTGATTAGGGAGGGTAGAGGTCAAGTCCGACGTCAGAGCCATAGGTTTATTTATCGGAACTTTCTGGGCTGAATTTTGAATAAATACCCACCATCGTGGTATCGGAGATTCGAGGCCCAGACCCTCAACGTGTCTTGAATGTCCTTGCCACAAGCTCCACGGAAGTGCATGGAACGAGTACCACGGCGAACCACCGAGTGAACAAGCCAATGCCGATCGGCGACTGAGCACAGTTCTTATGGAGGGAGGGGAGAGGGGGAGTGACCAATCAGATGAGAAAGACTCACAGCGATTGACTTTGACACGTTGACGTGGCAGTCGTATAAGGTGCACTCGGGGGCAACAGGACTATTACCGTAGGCATAGTCGCTGCTCTGAAGTCAATGACCTCCACCTTGATTCGTAACCTCCCCGTTCACTCAGCACACGAGCACTCATGACTTGCGGTTCCCACTCATAGGAATCTTAGATCAACCACAGACATAACCACACTGACTTCACTAATCGGTCAGATCTTATTTCGTAGCCGTACCTGCAGTAGACAAGTCCCACCCTAACCCCTAACCCTTACCCCTAACAGGTACGGCTACGAAATAGGACGTTGCCCACTAATCGAAGCGACAGTGATCTTGATGCCGTTTTGAAGATTCCGCGTGAACAAAAGATGTATCAAACTAAATTCTTCTCTCAGCAATGACAGCCAACATTTTGATAAGAATCATAATAACAGCAGCAACAGCCGGATACAATAACAGTGTACCGGAACGATAGGTTGAGAAGTCCACCTTCGAAAATCACCAAAACAAAACAATATCTCTGCACCAGACCGTTTTAGGTGACCACATCTCAATCGGGTCGTTGACCGACCTTAGGGATGTAACAAAGCGTTCTCGCCGGTCTGCGTGTTAAAGTAAAATTTTTTTCTTACGTTCGCATAAATCTTATTTCATTTTTACTTGACTCTGCTAGTTACCAGGCCTCAACAGATTCCAAGTGCCAAGAGAAACAGAGTGGACCTACGACGAGTCTGAATGAAAATGCATCAAATGTCTTCATCGGTGGTCTCAAGGACTACATGAAAGGTGATGATCTGAAGACCTACTTCTCGGCATTTGGACGCATAATCAATGTATTCCGAGCCGTTTCTGCGAAATCTGGTATTCCGCTGGGCTTTGGGTTTCTTAGCTTCGTGGAGGGTACTGATGTGGAGGGTCTCTTGATGACAAAACAGCACGATATTGGCTGTGGTTTCGTCGAGGTGAGGAAATACAAGCAATCGAAGACTGGTTACAGGTTTGTTTGACCGTGTGGCATCTCTGTGGTATATTGCGAGTTTAATGCTTCTGACATGATGGAAGAGATTTTTGCTTGATCGCGATAATTGCAAGTGACTGAGTGTTTCTGCTTTCTGAATATAGCTGCAGAATCCGGGTAGATTGTGTGGATTCGTGTCTCATGGGTTTATCGTCGGCCGAGTGGCTAGTATCAGCAGTCAGACCTAAAGGATTTCAAATGAGATCAGGTTGTACCGAGCCCAATCTCCTCTCTGCCAACCATCTTGCGACGAATTGGCAGTTGTCGTGAGATGTTCCTATAAAGAGAAGGGTTTCGGAAACCCCTGAACACACACGTCTCACGCACATTGGTGTGTCCTGTTAATTTAATGTACTGCATAAAAACCATGATCTGCGAAATATGAAGGCCAAATTCGAGCTCACAATTATGCCTGACCTAAAGGTTTAGTGGGTTTAAAACTGCATGCAGGAGACCCTAATGAATAAACACGGGTGACAGTATGGCGTGTTACCCCAGCACGTTTAATTTGCGTTACTAACAACTATCTTTACTTCAATGGGCTTTGCAATGTGTAATATTTTAGGACTATAAGACCTTGTCATGTCATAGTTTATCTTCACCCTTCACTAATATTTGTTGCATCAGTGTGATTGCATACTATGTCCATACCTAAACAGGGATAAGAACAGCCCACCTCAGTCCTAATAGCTCTCCATAGCAGAGCCACTATATATCCACTAAAGGGATTCAATACTGCCTGCATTTCATAAGAAGGAAACGATGCGGTCACTGGAACAAGAAGTTTATTGGCACGACGTTTCGGATTCTCACTCGAGCCCTTATCTGCGACCGTATCAGATGATGAGTTCGAGTGAGGATCCGAAACGTCAGGCCAATAAACTTGTTGTTCGCATCGTTGTCGTCGTCGTCGTCGTCGTCGTCCTCATCATCATCATCATCATCATCGCCGCCACCACCACCACCACCATCATCATCATCATCATCATCACCTTCTTCTTCATTTTCCGAACTGCTTTCTTGACCTCGACTGTTCGCTTCCACTGACTGTCTGAACTTTAAATTGGTAGATAATTATCAGCAAAAGAAAGGTGTTTGTTTGTTTCTCCCATAGAAGCAACCAGTACTTTGATCTGGAGCCACTACTTCCGGAGCAGGAATTCGGAACTGTGAAGCAGACGACCTCCAATCTGATCAATCCCGTCGGGCAGCAACAGCAACAGCAACAAAAGCAACAACAACAAGAACAACAACAGCAACAACCTAAACAGCAGCAACATCAACATCAGCAGCAAAAGGATTTAAAAAAACACCAAGTGTTTTATAAAACGGAGAAGCCACTTGGACTTTACATGGATGGCTTGAAGGCTGTCATCACTGCGGAGAACTTGAAGGCCCACTTCGCACGCTTCGGTGAGGTGCTCGATGTGGATTTGTTGCTTGATCCCACAACAAACCGGTGCAGTGGAAATGGCTACATCAGGCTGCGGCCGACAGTACCTCGTGACCAAATACTTGATACGGAGCACATTATATGTGGGATTCGGATAAATGTTGAGGAGTACTGTTCATCCGATGATTCGGAAAGTAATTCAGTGAGGTAGTTTTCCTGGAGGGTCTAATTTTGTCCCCATGGTGGTAACTTGACACCGTTTTCGGCTCTACTGATAGTATGTTTCTCAATTCTGCTTGTCACTCGTTTTTACATTTCTTAACTATTGACTAGCGTACAAGGCGAGAAACTGCCTTCTACCGACTAGTTGCATGTAGAAAATCAATGTTTTCTTCTTATTAGTGCACATTGATGAGCAGTTTGGTTTATACCCACGTCACTGCACCGTCAAAATTTTTAGATATTTTAGCTTACGGGGGAGGAATTTATGGTCTAGTTCTGAGGTCCGTGTGAAGGTCAAAGATGTGAGTGTGGTATGTTTGTATTTAATCGCGGCAACCTAACAGGAGGGGATGCGGGTTGGAATGCTGTGGGACTCAGAAGAGTTTAGACAATGACCGAACCCACTTCTCCCATTTAACTGAACGTTTGACGTTTTTCGCCTGTTCATCTGTGGAATTTTCTTTTCATGTGTTCGCATAAATGGTACTTCATTTTTGACTTTGCTAGTTACCAGCCGTTAACAGATTCCCAGTACCAAGAGACACAGAGGGGACCTACGACGAATCTGAATGAAAATGCATCAAATGTCTTCATCGGTGGTCTCAAGAAGCACATGAAAGGTGACGCTCTGAAGACCTATTTCTCGGCATTTGGACGCATAATCAATGTATACCGAGCCGTTTCTGCGAAATCTCGTATTCCGCTGGGTTTTGGGTTTCTTAGCTTCGTGGAGGGTACTGATGTGGAGAGTCTCTTGATGACAAAACAGCACGATATTGGCTGTGGTTTCGTCGAGGTGAGGAAATACAAGCCAGCGAAGACTGGTTCCAGGTTTGTTTGACCGTGTGGTATCTCTGTGGTCTTTTGCGAAATTAATGCTTCTGAAATGATGAAAGAGATTTTTGCTTGATCGCGATAACCGCAACTGATTGGTTGTTACTGCTATCTAAATGTCGCTGCGGAATCCGGGCGGATTGTGTGGATTCGTGTCTCGTGAGTTTATCGAACTGGTTCAGTCAATCCGGAAGGTGTGACAAGATGCAATTAATGTCTTTTGACACAGATGTTGAGTAATCGTATAATTCTTTGTTAGGCACATCTAAGGAGTTATGGTAAATGCAATAACTGATTAGATTTTCCGAGTTAATACGTGAAAACCCCTATGACGCACAATTCGACAAAGCTATTTTTGTCAAACTCGTACAGCAATGAAAAAGCGACCGCTCTAAAAAGAGGGCATAAGTGGACTTATAAAATATTTATTCATCAACGTAAAAATAATTAGTTTTCACTGAAAAGTGATATTTCTGAAAATGGCTTTATTATAATTAGCCCAACAATACACAAGGAGGGGGCACGCATGAAATGGGGAAAATAATGAAACATAGTAACAAATACAAAATATCAGTTCTTTGTTGATTGTCCATTTGCTTTTATCACAACAGAAAGTTTCTTAAAAATGAAAATGGCCAGGTTGCCCTTAGTAGGTTGTTGAATGTGAATGTATAGCATTCAATCATGTTTTTCCTGCATTGAAAACTTCTTTTCGCCTTATACCAACATCTTATGATAAGTGCGAAAAGATTTTCCATGGGATTGAAATCCGGGTGTTGACAGGCCACACGTGGAGAGGCTGACGGTTATCTAAGAAGTCAGACTACGGCGTAAAGCGTCATTAGATTCATACTGCTTTAGAACGATGGACAGGATCATTGTCGTGTATAATTATGGTATCCAGTCGGCGTCGATGGATATCGTTGTAGTAGAAAACATCCTTCACAATGTCGCGAATACCTTGCCGTTGGTGGTGTCTGTGGTGCTAGACTAGCCCCTTCGAGTTTAGCGGCCACCCAAACCACTAACCGTTATTGAGGGTTGTCGTCGGCGCGGTACTGTCTTCTGGAAAGTTCTTTCCACGTATGACCATCTGGGTCGATTTCCTTGCCTTGTCGAAAATTAAGACCTCATCGCAGAAGTAAGTAATGAGTTTTCTACTTAAAAATTAAAATTCTCACATCCTCTTCCTAGTTATATTTATAAAGGACATAGACAGATGTTCCCAATAAACGGTATCAATGGGCATATAATGGCGCTTCTTTAGTGTACGACAAATAAAATTCTCGTCCTACTTACTCGTGGACCGTTTTGTCCCACCCTTTTTATTTCTGGTCACGGTTATATCGTCAATTATTCGCCACAGAGTAACTTTACTAAAATTAAAAAAGTTTGCCAGCGGCTCACTTTAAAACCTTTCCGTTGCTAATTGCCGTATCCTTTCTTAGTCGACTGCACAAAGAAGCTGTTTGGACCTTTTTTTCTCACGGTGTGGCACAGAAAGGTGGCAGCATGTCGCATGCACTCAATATTTGTGTCTGACGACGGGTTGGTGCCACTAGCTCGAAAATTCACGAGTAAAACTCAATTTTTCCGAAGAACCTCTTCCTTTTTTCATTATATCTGCTCGAAATGCATACTACCTCTGATCTACAACTCAATATATATCTGTTTACGCCCAGTAATTCTCATTATGGTAAAAAAAACTACTGTAAAACAAGTTTATTCCGTATTTTTTTGCCACAA
>CACRXP010000248.1:153218-165695 GCA_902702965.1 Spirometra erinaceieuropaei | reverse complement strand
GACCCCTTGGACGTACGTGCGTCCGAGTTTGAAGTCGATCGAATGGCTGTAGGTCAGCGCGTCTAGAACCGGTCATTGCGAGGACAAATAACCTAGGCGCGCCGGGGTATTGAACAAGAGCGTCAGACATGGCCGCGATGGCTGTCGGCAACAAGTTGATAATTTCACGTACGGCTTATTGGCTTATGACATAGCACTTTGCAACTCTACAAGAAAGCACCTACGGGACAACGACCTCCATGAGAACGTTCTTGGCTCATGCACTGCTCAGTTTCCGACTTAAGCAGCGGCTACCGCACTCTGCGGTGTATAAGAAGACCGGAGCAACACATGAAACTGTTTGCGGACAAATAAAAGGAAAGACGAAAACTTGAAGAAGGAGACACGATTGTTGGGACAAGAGCTTTATTAGCCTTACGTTTCGGATTCCTGCTCAAACCCATCGTCAGAGACAAATGCAGATACGGCTTTGACCCGATTCTATGGCCTCCCTAAGGTGCACAAAGTCAGCGCCCCTCTCCGACCCATCGTGTCGCTCAAAGGTACTCCAACGTACGGACTGGCTAAGGGGCTGCTCCGGCGTCTCAAGTTCCTGACCACTGAGTCAGAAACCACGGTCTCTTCTTCAGCAGAATTCCTGAAGAAACTCAAAGGAGTAAGCCTCCATCCAAAGTAGGTCATGGTATCTTTTAAGGTTAAATCTCTTTTTACTTCTATTCCCCAGGACCTGGCGATCGAGACAATCGAGCTGCTTCTATAAAGCAAATACAATGAAACGGAGAATCGTTTTGGACACGCCCAAGTCCTTCAGTTCCTGAAGTTTTGTCTCAGGACGTACTTCACGTTCGAGGGGACAATCTAGGAACAGGTGAAGGACACACCAATGGGTTCGCCGATTTCAGGATTCATCGTCGAGGCGGTCCTGCAACGTTTAAAGTCGCTGGTCATCTAACACCACAGACCGAAGTTCTGGGCCCGGCAGGTAGATGATGTCTTCGTCGTTATTGACCGAGATCAACTGCTGACATTAAAAGAACATGTGAATGCGGTCTTCCCGGACATACAATTTACGACGGAGGAGGAAAAGGACAACCAACTGGTTTTGTGTCTGATGATGTGTTCGAGCATGAATCCGAAACTTCAGGCTAATAAAGCTCTTGTCCGAGCGATCGTGTCTCCTTCTTCAAGACTGCTTCCTGCGACTTGTCTCTTCGCGTCTATTGGCAGACGAAAACTGTCATCAATCAGATGAACTCTTAACATCGCTGTAACTTCTCGGGGTCTGTGCAGGGCACCATTGTATGTAAAAACCGGTGCGCCACCAATTAACCACAGGTTCACGCTCTATGACTGTGCACACGAGTACCGGTGTGTGAAAAGGTGGATGGCATTTGTCAATATCTCCGAGCTGACGGAAAAAGGGAATCGGTAATTTGCCACGTGGATCCGAATAACCGTCCTTGTAGGCGTTCGCTTAGCAAAGATGGTCAAATATTATCGACCAGGCTGTCCTATGTCTGGTTTTCTTTGCTTATTTTATGACGCCAGTGTCTGTGAAGCTGCCTACTCAATTATCTGGTATGTCCACAGAATCGTATAGGGGATAAGTTTCCAAAGCATTCACTCATCTGGATTTCGGTGCCACTCGGACCAACAAGTTCTGCGGAAGAATCCTATGCAATGGAAAGACTTAATAAACTAATGGCGTCAACGAAGTCTCGTTATTTGCGTTAGAGCTCCAAACAACGTCTCAACGGACACCCTTGCCCAATGGGGACGCCCGCGTCACCGACCTAGAGAACGACCACGCCGTCGAGGCATGACACATGTGAGTAGCATGCACGACCCGCTTGAGATCCTGTAGGATCACTGGAACCCTCGGGGGCAGCTCAAAAAATCCGGAATGCGGAGGGCAATTTACCCAAATGACGAATCTGGGGGAAGCAAAATCATCCTTCGAAGTAAAGATTTTCGCTAATTTCTGGTTTTTTGTGCAGTTAGAAGAGATGCGCTTTGTCTGCTTACCACCGCAGTGTCTGGGAGATTTTTGTACTCAAATTGTTTGCTTCGACGTCAACGGGTACAGTCGTGCCGTTGATAACCGTCACTCTCCAGTGGCCGGGGTAGCCGATACCTTCGACTGGCCGATTAGTAGCGATTATATTTCCGAATGACTTGCCGACCAGACGGGTGGTTCTTATAGCCTGAAATAGGGTGCGATTTACTTCAGCAAGAGGAGCTTTTGCGAGGGCCTCTCGTATTACGCTCTTTTTACAGGTGCGTCGTTTGAGAAGTTGCACTTTCATCTAGTGGAAAATTACTCAACCAAATTTCTGTTTCGGTCGTTATTGGGGGATTCAATTATTAAGGGAACGTCTCATGATGACGACTGTTGCTTCTAACCACGCGGGAGAAAGTCAAATTCTGAGCACCGTTGACCTATCGAATACCGGTATTCCCTCGCAATTAATGACTCTTAGTGGACTGCAGGAATACCAGAAGGACTGCTAGTTTTGGACCTACAAGTTAAGATAACAGTCATTTAAACAGTTTTGGGTTAGATCGCAGTTGGTAACCAGAAATGGGGAGACAGACAGCGAGGTCCCTGTCTTACGGGAATGGTGGGAAAGGGGGTTATGTGGGTGGGGCAAGTGCAAGTGCTGGAGTTTCTGGGAAAAAATGAAGTTACCAAAAGAAGTGTTGGGAAGTTTTAGTAAGGTGAGACGTAAAGCTAAATCCCAACGAAACCTCATACGGAAAACCTACCTCTAAGGTTCTAAACTTTTCTGAAAAACACTAAGTCCAACCCTAACTCCTACCCTAACCTCGAAACTAAACCCTAACCTTAACCTAAACGTTAACCCTAACCTTAACCTTAACCCTAAACTAAAACTTATCCCTAACCTTAACCCTAACCTTAACCCCATCCTTAACCCCAAGCTTAACCTTAACCCTAACCTCAACCATGACACTAAACTTAGCCTTTACCCTAACCATAATCCTAACCTTAACCGTAACCCTAACCGTTAACCATTACTCGTTAACTGTTAACACTAACTCTGAAACTGAAACCCTACCCTAAATCGAAACCACAATCCTCAACCTAAACCCTAATCCTAACACTGAAGCCGGACCCCATAACGCAAATCTTAATCCTCAAACCGAACCTACGCCTAACCACAACCCTCCCTAAACCCAACAGCCTGACCGAAACGGCTGACCTACCTCATGCAATAGAAGCAGACCTACTGAGAACCAATTCACTAGACAAAGTAAACACACCTACTGATAAAAAGTAAATACGTCGAGTGCCTGTGCCTGGCTGCCAGCTGCGATCTTATCCAGTCGTCGTATTGCAGAATCGGTTAAACATCACATAGAGTGAGTGACCGATCTCATGAAATGTTGGCTGAAATTCTGAAATGCGTTTTCGATCAGGAAGGATTACTTGGTCGCGGTTGTAATACTGATCATCTTAAGGCATACTCTTATAACAGTTCGGACTTGGCAGGATGTCGGCTTTTAAATGCACTTCTTTTCAATCTCCTGCAGAAAGCGTGCTCGGTAAAAAATGACTACTTAATCAACATGCATTTTTCCCATTAATTTTCGATGGTCTTGGAAATTCAAATATATTTTCTAAAAACCATAAACAAAAAATGCTTTCTTTTAGTCAACCAATAGAGAATCACGTCTTCTTCATATTTTATACTCAAGGAAGGAGAATAATTAGGTTTTAAAAAAGTTTTCTAATTGCCGAATAATTGGGAGCCTGATCATTCGTAGCGTTGGCGCTTAGTGATTTCACTCTACAAAGTGCATGAGTTGCGCGTAAAGAAAATCACATATTTTCTATGCCATTAAAGAGCTATTATACAGAGTCCATAAAATTTTGCAATGGATGCGGACCATGTTGTTCATTTCATGAGGAGCAGTGGTAAACGGCCAGGTACGATGCTATGTGAATGGACATTTCGCGATCATAAAAAGTCTCATAATTAGAAAGTTTTTTAAAACCTAATTATTCTCCTTCTTTGAGTATAAAATATGAAGAAGACGTGATTCTCTATTGGTTGACTAAAAGAAAGCATATTTTTGTTAATGGTTTTTAGAAAATATATTTGAATTTCCAAGACCATCGAAAATTAATGGGAAAAATGCATGTTAATTAAGTAGTCATTTTTTGCCGAGCACGCATTCTACAGGAGATGGAAAAGAAATGCATTTAAAAGCCGACATCCTGCCGAGTCCGAAATGTTATAAGAGTATGTCGCAAAGTAATCAGTATTACAACCGCGACCAAGTAATCCTTCCTAATCGAAAACGCATTTCAGAATTTCAGCCAACATTTCATAAGATCGGTCACTCACTGTAAATCAGTCGGGGTGTTGAGGAAAATACCAAGAATTCGGAAAATGTACGAGTAAGTTGCTCGGACGCAGGAGTAATTAGTCAAACGAAATGGATGCAAGGACAGTCATGCCGAATTTGAAAGGTAGATAGAGTGCTGGCTTAGGGGGAGAATGGCCTAAACGGGCGTAGAAATTTAAAATTGGCTAAATACATAGAAAGTTGATAGTAATTTGGCGTGGAAATCAAATACTTCGGTTGCTGAGCAAGGTAAATAATCGTAAAGTCAAGTTAGTTAACACGTTTTTTCGACAATTCATCACCAGGCCCATACAGCTTCATAAAAAACGGAAACATGAGAAGTTGACAGAATTTGTAAATGTCTCCGGTTTTATTAACACTCATCGTTCCAAAGCCATCCGCATGACGGGACCGGCGTGTTGTGGTCATTGGAGTAAGGGAAGGGATTGGCATAGGCTACGAATGATGTTTGCAAGTCTAGTACGTGGAGTGCACATCGCTGTCATCAGGGGTCGGGGCGGGGTACCATCAACATCTGGGGTCTCGCTAGCCACGGAAGACAGAGCGCTGGGTTAGCTAGCCGTATAGCCACTGCTTCGGCTGTAGTTAGCACCCGTTGGTGTAGTCCTTTGAAGACGTTTGCTGACGTTCGGTAGACAACCCAAAAAAAGCTTCTTTGGCATCGACTCGGTGATTCGTATCGAATAGCTGTGCGAGAGCAGAACTAGAAATCGAGCTGTGGTTAGCTCTGCCTTAGCCAGGCTCGCAAGAGTTCACATACCTCCTTTTCCAGACGTTTCGTTGTACGGCCAATGCATCCTGCTCCGTAGGAGCAAGTAAAAGGGTAAATAAACATCGATGTGGCCTGCAACGGTGGTCAGTCTTTACCTCCCAAAGCGTATGGGTGAGGGGAGAGTTTATGAGGCATACGCGTAAATTCGCCCCTGAAAGAGCGCTCGTAATCGCTGACTCTAAAGGTCGTTTTAATAGTTCACTTGTTGCTGGGGTTTGCTCGCCAAAGAAACAATCAGGAGATTCGGAGACTGTCGGAAAAGGCAGGTTGGCGTTTTTTCGGCGACGAATGTCTCTGAAACAGTCTGTAGTTACTTTTTCTATCTTTTTTTCAGTGTCACTTCCGAGCTTAATTCCTATTCACGGACCCTCATTCTGATAAAACGGGAAGTCCTGAGCAGAATCACTGCTTCCGGTACGCTATGGGCTTCACCGTATCACAGTCGTTATGGCTTTAAGGTTCCCTAAAACCTCTTCCCGGAACTCTGCCCATTTCGTAGGACATTGCGTTGTTGGGAGACCATTTTGAAAATGGGCAGTTGGTTTTGACCGAGCGACTCTGGGATCTCAGCGGGCTGACGCGGAACTAAGGCCCACACAGCCAGTTTGACGACGACTAGCGATCAGTGGCCGGGAAGGTATACCGACAGAGACAGAAAGTGCCAGTAGAAGCAAATCGTGTCACCTTATTCATAAGAGACAGAAACTCCAAAATGACCACTTCTGACATATTGGTTGTCATCAGCAGATAGTCATTTTTGAAGAAGCTCATTACGGACACTTCGAAATGCCTTTCCTTCTCCGACTTCCGTGTGGTTGGATAACCTGAATCCTCCTGTTGATCAGCAATCGACAGAGTCTAGGATGATGACGGAGGCGGTTTTTCTAGTGCTTTCTACTAGAAGTCGGCGCAACGTTTAAAATGTCCAAAATTCTCACGTCAATTTCTATCACCAGGTTTCATGAGATAGGTCACATATTACGGCTCTCAAAAGCAAACCGGTGAATACATGTTAGGAAAAGGACTTTTAACATTTTCTAACACTCTTCAAAGCGCGCTCCAGCTGAAGCACATGCGATTCGATGCTGTTTTGGAGTCTATGAATTTCGCTGATATTGCTTTTTCTGCAGAAACATTATATATACAAACACATCACACCGTAACTGATCCGTTCTCCGATGGCTCTTTTTTGTTCTGACTCAGGTAAAACCTAGTGACTTCTGCTGTTGTATGGGACAGAAACATATGATGAGTGAATATAGTTGATTAGACGGCCTCTAGTGTCTTACGTCTTTTTATTCGGAGATCAGGATCAAGTAAAGTTACCTACAATGCTACACACAGCTTCTCTGTTGTGCGAACAATGATTTTGGGGATAGAGAGGCCAAGTAACCTCCTTTTGTGACTCAGTTCAGTTTTACACAGTGGGCTTTTGATGCCTGAGCACGCAGTCGTCTTGTGCCAAGTCTGCTGTGCTAGAGTTTTGGCATTCTCAAAAGAATGGAAGCCGCAGTAACCGCCTTATTAATTGTTTTCAGAGGAAACCGGTGCACTCCACCCCTCGCTGACTGACTAACGGCGTTTGTGTGTGTGTGCAAAGGCTGTATGCACGTGGTGGTGAGAGTATGTGTGAGTGTGTTGCGACACGCGCGCCAGAACAGGCTTTATCCAGCACAGCGCCTACCCACTGGTACAGACGTTTACCTGCATGGCATAAAGTCGTATGCGTCATTCAGAACTCTTATTGGTGGCTGCACACTCAGCGACTTACCGATTAAGGCAGGCAGCATTGACGCTGATAAGTTGGTCTACAAAGGTGCATGCGCGAGGCTGTAAACAGTTGCTCACTCAGTTCGTATTCCCACCGGCCTAATTTCAGTACCCTTGACCGACATTCAGGGGACGCTGGTCGGATGTTACACACAGAACGACTGAACCACCGTGGCGAGCGTTTCCGTGAACTGTGGACAAAGTAGTAGCCATTGGTCGTATTCGGACAGCCCAGAGAAGCCAGATTACAACAGAGCGACTCCCACGATTTCTTTGCCCACAAGTGTTGCAGATGAAGGCAAGCCAACTATGTCGGAGAGGTGAGAGGATTACGCCAAAACTGCATAGCTGAATCTTCACCGGGCGAGTGAAGGAATGACGCCAGTAAAAAATTGCCATTCCTCCCACACAATTGGGTGATATTTTCGTCCTCAAAGGGGTCAAATTCTACGCCAGAGACGATAGATAAATGAATCACAAGCTGCCCCGTGTGTGTGTGTGGAAAAACTCTCCTACAGGATTTGCATCGTCTGAGCTACTCTTCATTTACTACAACATTGGGAATGAACCCGGAATGACAAACAAATGCTTCCTCATTCTGTTGACAGCAAACTCCTCAACATATTGTTACAGTTGGAAGTGACATTAGAGTAAGCAACTCGGCCGTCAATGTGAGTCATTCGCCTACCATCGATATCATCATCAGCATTGTCGCCGTAGTCATCCTCACATTTAGCTAAGAGCCCCATCTAAAGACGTGGGTGGTATTTTAAAGGCTCAGACCACTTTTTGTACTCAAGTCTTAAGCTGACACAGAAGCCTATCTAATAAACGAAATAGGTACTAGCTATCAGGGATAAACAGAATTGCTTTAAATTGGCATATCTGATGGAGTTTGAAGTCGCATGCTTTCAAAGGCAGCATAACATACGCTGAGGTTCTTGGTTTCATCGCTCGATCAACTAGCCTTGCACACGTATCACCACCTCGTAGTTTTGCTCCAGTTCAGATTTGTGGACCTCAATGTGACAGTAGATGCATTTCCCGTAGGTGGACGAGGGGGTCGGAAGAAGGCATGGACGCCGACAGAAACTGTGACCACGCGGCAGGCGGTTGGGGTCTTGGGACCTGACAGCAGTCGCAAAAATACAGGGTTATATCAAGATCGAAAGGAGTCAGGGGCTGTGTACGTACTTTTCTCGGACGATTTGCCTTGAAAGAGCGACTGAAACGTCAGATCAGCCGGGATTCTGGGGGGGGGGGGGAATATCACTCGGGCTTTTGCATTTACCTTACCCGTTTAAGTTCTGGAGAGACCGACACGGACACATGAACCTCCTCCCTCAACTATGGTGAAAGGCCGCCTGCAATAAGGAAATGATGGTAATAGGGGCATGTTAAGAGGCAGAACGTGACGGTATTAAATATGTGGGAAGAAAAGATCGTATTTGCCCTAATTTTTGTTTTAATGCATCAAAAAACACTTCGTAAAGAAAAAGTTCAGGGGGAGGGGACGGAACGCAAATCCGTGCGCCATCTTCTGGAGACGGCCGAAGCCCACAGGACGTGACCATAAAGCGTGAAGACCAGTACGTCTCGAACTTGTTTTTTATCTCTTGACGTGAGGAAAGCAAACATATCATAATTCTAGAAATTATATATCTTCGTACCTTGATCAATTTTACCTCCAGTTGATTGTATCTGTCAAGGACTAACTTTCGAGCACCACACTGGCCGTCTTCTCATTAGCTCGGCTGATCATCCGTGTCTTCTCAAGGGCGAAACCGTGGTTCGGCTCTTGTATGAAGCCATTGACCAGAGGCGGCTTGTCCTTGTGGTTACTCACAAGTTCGTGTTCGTGCAATCTTGTGCCAAGGCGTTTACTCGTTTCACCAACATACCTCACATCGTAATTTTGGCAGGTTTTGTCGTAGACCACCGCTGATTGTTCTGCCACTGGTAGCGGGTCTTTGGGCTTAAAGGGCTGCTGTCCGATTGTTGGTCCGGTTTATGAGCCTCACCAGTCACGAGAGGTTTCGGGATGCTTGCTATCGCCCTTGAAACGTTATTCATAAAGAAGATTGCGAGCCAGAACTTCGACTACTCTCAGCTCGACTGTTCAAGATAAGGCTTCGTAAGACATTTGCGTATGAAGTACCTCGGATAATCAGTGGCTTTGAATAGGGCGTGCAACAGTTTCGTCTCCGTCTTTCTCCCGTTGCCATAGCTAGAGTGTGTTTGAACGCGTTGTAAGAGGGTTCTGACACAACTGCGTTTGTGACCGACAGGTTGGTTATTTCAGAAGTGAAGGATGTGCCTAGTGTTTGTTACCTTACCGTAGACGCTTGTTTCAGTCTCCATGTCTGCCGGTTTTGTCAAATGTACGTCGAAGAAGGCCGACTAATTGTTAGTCTCTTTCTCCATGGTCGAACATGATGCCGGGAAAAATCTCATTCAACAAGGCTTTGAGAGCCTGCACGTCTCTCCTCTCGATTACAACGAACGTGTCGTCAACGTATCTGGTCCAGAACTTCCGGGGGTACGAGTTGAACACCAGTTGCTCGAGACTCTGTAAAACCGCTTCCGAAGTTAATCTAGACAGAGGCGAGTCAGTTGGCATGCCTTTCTTTTTGCTCTTAGACCTTTCAACGCGAAGGTCTTGAGGCACGGTGCTAGGAGCTCGACGACACAAATATGATTTCGTCCATGAATTCGTACCCTCCTCTGACCACGGGTCGGTGTTACCAGTTCGAAAATTCACGAGTATACGTCGATTTTTCCGAGGGAACTTTTCCTTTGTCATATATATACCTATGTAGAGGAGCGCTCACCGATCGCGCTACGGGAAAAACTCCTCCTATTGTGCCTTGGGGCTCGATCTCGAGAGCCTCCAGTAGCGACAAGCAAAATACCGTTGCTGAAAAAGACAAGGCAGACTGGAATGGCAATTGCTGGCTTATTGATCATCATCGGCCAGCCATACTCAACTCCTGGTTTTTAAAGACCCTGGGGTCCGATACAGCGACCCGCTGGTCAGAAGCCCAACCCTTTCGCTACTGAGTCACGGGCTTGTTTTCCTGTCGATTTAGGTCGAGCAATGGCAAAGGGACACACATGTCCCATTGTGCCTTGAGTCCCACTATTGAGCTCCCTAACTGGTCGAAGCATCGAACCCCAGGGTTTGTAAAAACCCGGGGTCGTGTACGGCTGGCTGACGATGCCTAATAAACCAGAAATCGCCATTCCGGCCTCCTTTGCCTTTGTCGGTAATGCTCTTCTGCATATATATATATATATCTGATAGAAGCGAAGATGCGCGTCCCCGGACATAAATGAGAAGAAGAGACGATCTCGGGAACCATAGTTGTATTGTCCTGAAGTTTCAAAATCAAACAAGATTTCATCGTCGGAGGTGAGTTTTGTACCACGCCTCACAGTATTTATAGGTGGTGATGGTCTCCTTTCAACGGGTTTACCTCTCGTCGGGGATCGGCGTTCGGGCGCTAGCCGTCATCGCACGTGTTCGCATGGATCTTAGTTCTCGTCCTAGGCTGGTAATCTTCTTTACGACCTCGTGACAGCCTGTGTTCTCACCTGCCGGATGAGTGGCAGTGACGCTGGCACCTTCGTCGGGTCCGTTTCTGTTACTGCGACCGTCCGTTTTCTCACCTGCCGGACAAGTGGGTGTCGCGACTGTTGTGACGATCGCACCTTTGCCAGATCCAAGTTGAAGTGCAGCTGCGTTTGTGTCCCCCATGGACCCGGCCGTAATTGGGTTCCTTTCTCCTCGTAACCCGCGTTTGCTCGCCTGTTCTCTGAGCTGGGTCCTGAGGGCCTGGTAGGCTTCGGGAAGCGCTACACAGTGGTTGATGGAGTTCGTGCTGGTGTGCCAGGCCTCAATTGTTTCTCTGGTCACGCGATCATTTCCTCGGCCCAGGATTTCGGCACTCTGGAAAGCGAATGTGTGTCCAGAGTTTGCGCAGTGTTCTGCCACCAGGGATAACTGGTCCATCCTCCTTACGGCCCTCATGTG
This sequence comes from Spirometra erinaceieuropaei, assembly GCA_902702965.1. Taxonomy (NCBI): domain Eukaryota; kingdom Metazoa; phylum Platyhelminthes; class Cestoda; order Diphyllobothriidea; family Diphyllobothriidae; genus Spirometra; species Spirometra erinaceieuropaei. The sequence continues at coordinate 154,728 of CACRXP010000248.1, read as the reverse complement.
TTCGTTAACACGGGTCTGGAGTCGTTTACCGGTCTCCCCAATGTAGTTCATCTCGCAGGAGCTGCATTGGATCCGATAAATCACGTTTGTTGTTTCACCGGGTGGCAGCGGGGTCTTGGGTCTCATTATATATATATATATATATATATATATATATACATATATATATATATACGCAGATGGAATTATTCACCTGCAATCGAATGCCTTCGAAGATTTCAGCAGCTTTGTTTTGCCCAGACGTCTGCTGGTCAGAGGGGATATCCTGTCGCAGTCGTAGCTGAGCATGCTAGTGTTCATGATAATCCTTGTCTCGATTATCATGTACCATAACGACTTCCTCTCTTCCCTCCTCGGACCCCTGCTGCCTGCCACGTTATCACAGTTTCTGTCGGCGTCCACGCCTTCTATCGGGTGCCTCGTCCACTTACATGTGATGCATCTACTGTCTCAGTGAAGTTCGCGCATCCAGCTTGCAACAAAATTACCAGCGTTTACAAGGCTGCTTGATCCAGCAATTAAGTCAAGAATCTCAGCCTGTTGTTTGTCCTCTTAGTTGAGGGGTCTCCGTGACAAATTCATGATGTCCCTACAACAGTCTGACTCAACCTCCAAAACCTTGCGCACTATTCATTGCATCTTTCCACCTCCCTCTACTTTTATTACCCAATCTGAGTCTGATCCATCTAATCTGCCCTCCAGACGCAGTTAGTTATGCGTCTTCAGCACTGTCAGATATCGGTAGCTAGGCCTAGTAACAGCCTCATAATTGTAGGATGAGCCCTCAAAATGCCGCTTCGCCCTTAAATGGTGCTGCTAATAAAGTTGGTGAGGATGAGGATGATGACAGTGACGATCTTGGAGCTGGCGATGGAGCGGCAATGATGAACCTCGATTCGATAGTCAGCGCAGTCTGCGGATCACATAAACGGAATATGCATGCCTGTTTGCGGCTCTGGTCAAGGTTATAAATTTCTAAATATGCCAGAAAGAACCGTCGCAAACTACTTGATCTCAGTGGGACTTCTGTTTTCACATCTTTACATTCTTCGGGCTTATACGCAACCGCGTGTTCATAGCACCAGCTCCACATTCAAAGCTTGTATGCCTCAGGAGGTCAATCAGTCGGTGTGCTCTCATCCCAAAATATTCGTCAGGCCCACCTGGGCTCTGGACGCTACGGCTGAGCAAACCGCCGTGCCGACCTCTTTCCAGTATCCGCTCCTCCCTTTTAACACAACAAGCCATAACCATGTCTCATTCTCCGAAAATAAACAAACGTTACGCACACCATGCTCACGGACAAGTGCTGTGTTTATGTAACCTCTCTGACAGCAAACAAATTGGTGTTCTAATCCCACCTTGCGCTTTTTTATTTCGTCTGACTAACGGGTTTGCGTCGCCAACTGCTTTATTATGTCAAATCAGAATGGGGGTCAAATCAGTTTTAACTCCTTCCACCGAAACAGTGTGTGAGCAAACATCTGCCTCCAGAGATCGCCTGCCCGCC